>JAHHZJ010000658.1:0-182582 GCA_021437245.1 Aegilops speltoides | reverse complement strand
TTTGTTCTTGGCTTTCACGCTTGAGTTACAAAGATGCCATCCGCTAAAACAAGGAGAATAAGGCATATAGTCAGCTGGATTTTCTTCAATTTACTACCAAATGAGATTTCCTGATCATAGAGCATCTCAGAGAAAGGTACGCTTGTCACTACCAGGGCTAATGTCTAAAAGCAACATAATCTCTTGAATTTCCTTCAAAAGGAAGTGCCAATGGGTTTTAAACTTGTCTCAAAAAATAGCGATTTAATGATGTTCTTTGACTTTCAGGCCAAAAGTCCTCGCTTATAGGCCGATTTGAGTGTACCTCGCCTCCAGCGCAAGCGGTAGTATTTTCTAGATTTGCACGCCGCCATGAAAGCAGTTTGAGTACTTTATCGTCTAACACGCATTCAATGACAAAATTATGACCGCTTTAGTGAACATCTCGTCCATTCTATGGCAGCCCTTGAAAGTACGCTATTTTCCCGCAGCGCTTTTGCCTAACCGCCCAAAATTTCTTGTCCTCTATAGTGGAGATATCGCTTCCACATATATATTGGACCGATGCCAGAATGCCCTTTGTTCTTGGCTTTCACCGCATGAGTTACAAAGATGCCATCCGCGCTAAAACAAGGAGAATAGGCATATAGTCAGCCGGATTTTCTTCAATTTACTACCAAATGAGATCGCCTTGATCATAGAGCATCTACGTATCGGTACGCTTGTCCCTACCAGGGGGCTAATGTCTATAAGCAACATAATCTCTTGAATTTCCTTCAAAAGGAAGTGCCAATGGGTTCAGAACTTGTCTCAAAAAAAATGATTTAATGATGTTCTTCGACCTTTTGGGCCAAAAAGTCCTTCTTAAGGCTGAATTTGAGGGTACCCGGCCTCCCGGTGCAAGCGAGTATTTTGGATTAGCCCTGCCGCGAAAGCAGTTTGAGTACTTATGGGTCCTACACGGACTCCGAGTGACAAAATTATGATCGCTTTAGTGAACATCTCGTCCATTCTATGGCGCTCCTTGAAAGTACTTTCTCTTCGCGGCGCTTTTGGCCTCGATCGCCTAATAATTTCTTGTCTCTATAGTGGAGATATCTTCTCACATATATATTGACCGATGCCAAGAATACCTTTTGTTCTGGGCACGCGCATGAGTTAGAGCATGCCATCCGTGAAAAACAAGGAGAATAAGGCATATAGTCAGCCGGATTTTTCAATTTACGGCCAAATGAGATCGCCCTGATCATAGAGCGCCAGAGAAAGGTACGCTTGTCCTCACCAGGGGGCTAATGTCTATAAGCAACATAATCTTCAAATTTCCTTCAAAAGGAAGTGCCAATGGGTTCGTAAACCCGTCTCAAAAATAGCGATTTAATGATGTTCTTTGACTTTAGAGCCAAAAAGTCCTCGTCAAGGTCAGATTTGAGGGTACTCGGCCTCCTACCACAAGCGGGTAGTATTTTCTCGATTCGCATGCTCGCCATGCAAGCTTTGAGTACTTGTGGGTTCGACACGACTCAATGACAAAATTTCGATCGCTTTTAGTGAACATCTCGTCCATTCTATGGCAATCCTTGAAAGTACTTCATTTTCCCAAATAGCTTTTGCCTAACCGCCCAAAATTTCTTGTCCTCTATAATCGGAGATATCGCTTCCACATATATATTGACCGATGCCAGAATGCCCTTTTGTTCTTGGCTTTCACGCCGCTTGAGTTACAAAGATGCCATCCGCGTAAAACAAGGAGAATAAGGCATATAGTCATGGATTTTCTTCAATTTACTACCAAATGAGATTTCCTTGATCATAGAGCATCTCAGAGAAAGGTACGCTTTGTCACTACCAGGGGCTAATGTCTAAAAGCAACATAATCTCTTGAATTTCCTTCAAAAGGAAGTGCCAATGGGTTCGTAAACTTGTCCGAAAAATAGCGATTTAATGATGTTCTTTGACTTTCAGGCCAAAAGTCCTCGCTTAAGGTCAGATTTGAGGGTACTTCGGCCTCCAGCGCAAGCGGTAGTATTTTTAGATTTGCACGCTCGCCGCGAAAGCAGTTTGAGTACTTATCGGTCCAACACGGACCAATGACAAAATTATGACCGCTTTAGTGAACATCTCGTCCATTCTATGGCAGTCCTTGAAAGTACGCTATTTTCCCCGCGCTTTTGCCTAACCGCCCCAAAATTTCTTTGTCCTCTATAGTGGAGATATCGCTTCCACATATATATCGACCGATGCCGTGAATGCCTTTGTTCTTGGCTTTCACCCGCATGAGTTACAAAGATGCCATCCGCTAAAACAAGGAGAATAGGCATATAGCGCTGGATTTTTTTCAATTTACGTGCCAAATGAAATTGGCCTTGATCATAGAGCATCTGTATCGGTACGCTTTGTCCCTACCAGGGGGCTAATGTCTATAACATAATCTCTTGAATTTCCTTCAAAAGGAAGTGCCAATGGGTTCAGAACTTGTCCGAAAATATGACATGATGTTCTTCGACCTTGGGCCAAAAAGTCCTTCTTAAGGCTGAATTTGAGGGTACCTCGCCTCCCGTGCAAGCGAGGATTTTTGATTAGCGCCCTGCTGAAAGCAGCTGAGTATTTATGGTCCGACACGGACCGAAAGTGACAAAATTATGATCGCTTTAGTGAACATCCGTCCATTTTATGGCGCCCCTTGAAAGTATTTCTTATTCTTCGTGGCGCTTTTTTGCCTGACCGCCTCTAAAATTTCTTGTCTCCTATAGTGGAGATATCATCTCCACATATATATTGACCGATGCCAAGAATACCTTTTGTTCGGGGCACGCATGAGTTAGAGCATGCCATCCGTGAAAACAAGGAGAATAAGGCATATAGTCATTGGATTTTTTTTCAATTTACTACCAAATGAGATCGCCTTGATCATAGAGCGTTCAGAGAAAGGTACGCTTGTCCCTACCAGGGGCTAATGTCTATAAGCAACATAATCTCTCAAATTTCCTTCAAAAGGAAGTGCCAATGGGTTCTAACTCCGTCCGAAAAATAGCGATTTAATGATGTTCTTTGACTTTTAGAGCCAAAAGTCCGTCAAGGTCAGATTTGAGGGTACTTCGCCTCCTACCACAAGCGGTAGTATTTTTTCGATTCGCATGCTCGCCAGCGAGCAGTTTGAGTATTTCTGGGTTCGACACGACCAATGAAACAATTATGACCGCTTTAGTGAACATCGTCCATTCTATGGCGCCCTTGAAAGTACTTCATTTTCCCTGCGCGCTTTTTGCCTAACCGCCTAAAATTTCTTGTCCACTATAGTGGAGATATCATTTCCACATATATATTGACCGATGCCGAATGCCTTTTTGTTCTTGGCTTTCACCACATGAGTTACAAAGATGCCATCCGCGAAAAACAAGTAGAATAAGGCATATAGTCGCTGGATTTTCTTCAATTTACGGCCAAATGAGATCGCCTTGATCATGGAGCATCTACAGAAAGGTACGCTGTTGTCCCTACCAGGGGCTAATGTCTATAAGTTTACATAATCTCTTGAATTTCCTTCAAAAGGAAGTGCCAATGGGTTCGTAAACTTGTCTCAAAACAGCGATTTAATGATGTTCTTTGACTTTCGGCCAAAAAGTCCCGCTTAAGGCTGAATTTGAGGGTACTCCGGTCTCCGGCGCAAGCGTAGGTGTATTTTTTGATTCACGGTTTGCCGTGAGCAGTTTGAGTACTTATGGGTCCGACATCTGGACCAATGACAAAATTATGATCGCTTTAGTGAACATCTCGTCCATTCTATGGCGCCCTTGGAAGTACTTCATTTTCTGGCGCTTTTGCCCCGACCGCCCAAAATTTCTTGTCGCCTATAGTGAGATATCGCTTCCACATATATATTGACCGATGCCGTGAATGCCCTTTGTTCGGGCACGCCGCATGAGTTACAAAGATGCATTCGGGTGAAACAAGGAGAATAAGGCATATAGTCGCTGGATTTTCTTCCATTTACGGCCAAATGAGATTCGCCTTGATCATAGAGCATCCAGAGAAAGGTACGCTTGTCCCTACCAGGGGCTAATGTCTATAAGCAACATAATCTCTCAAATTTCCTTCAAAAGGAAGTGCCAATGGTTCGGAAACCTGTCCGAAAAATACCGATTTAATGATGTTCTTTTACTTTCAGAGCTAAAAGTCTTGTCAAGGTCAGATTTGAGGGTACTCCGGCCTCCTAGAAGCGAGTAGTATTTTTTGGATTCACATGCTCGCCGTGAGCAGTTTGAGTACTTGGGGGTTCGACACTTGACCAATGAAAAATTATGACCGCTTTAGTGAACATCCGTCCATTCTATGGCAGTCCTTGAAAGTACTTCATTTTCTCGCGCTTTTTGCCTAACCACCCCAAAACTTCTTGTCCTCTATAGTGGAGATATCATTTCACACATATTTTGACCAATGCCAGAATGCCCTTTTGTTCTTGGCTTTCACTGCATGAGTTACAGATGCCATCCTCGCAAAACAAGGAGAATAAGGCATATAGTCAGCTGGATTTTTCTTCAATTTACGCCAAATGAGATTGCCCTTGATCATGGAGCATCTACAGAATGGTACATTTGTCCATACCAGGGGGGCTAATGTCTATAAGCAACATATTTTCTTGAATTTCTCTTCAAAAGGAAGTGCCAATGGGTTCGTAAACTTGTTCAAAAAGCATGATGAATGATGTTCTTGACTTCTGGGCCAAAAAGTCCCGCTTAAGGCTGAATTTGAGGGTACTCCGCCTCTTGGCGCAAGCGTGAGTATTTTTTTGATTCGCATGTTGTTGCTGGCAGTTTGAGTACTTATGGGTCCGACACTGACCAATGACAAAATTATGATCGCTTTAGTGAACATCCGTCCATTCTATGGCGTCCTTGAAAGTACTTCATTTTCTCGCATGCTATTTGCCCGACCGCCCCAAAATTTCTTGTCCTCTATAGTGGAGATAACGTTTCCACATTTATATTGACCGATGCTAGAATGCCCTTTGTTCTGGCACTGTGCATGAGTTACAAAGATGCCATCCGTGAAAAACAAGGAGAATAAGGCATATAGTCGCTGGATTTTCATCAATTTACGGCCAAATGAGATTGCCCGGATCATAGAGCATCCGGAGAAAGGTATGTTTGTCCCTACAAGGGGGGCTAATGTCTATAAGCAACATAATCTCTCAAATTTCCTTCAAAAGGAAGTGCCAATGGGTTCGTAAACTTGTCCGAAAAATATAGCGACGAATTATGTTAATTGACTTTAGAGCCAAAAGTCCCGTCAAGGTCAGATTTGAGAGTACTCCAGCTTCCTACCACAAGTGGGTAGTATTTTCGGATTCGCACACTCGCCATGAAAGCATTTTGAGTATTGTGGGTCCACGGACCTAAATGTAAAAATTATGACCGCTTTTAGTGAACATCCGTCCATTCTATGGCGCCCTGAAAGTACTTCATTTTCCCGCATGCTTTTTGCCTAACCGCCTAAAATTTCTTGTCCTCTATAGTGAGATGTCATTTCCACATATATATTGACCGATGCCAGAATGCCTTTTTGTTCTTGGCTTTCACCCGCATGAGTTACAGATGACATCCGCGAAAACAAGGAGAATAAGGCATATAGTCAGCTGGATTTTTTCAATTTACGCCAAATGAGATCGCTCGGATCATAGAGCATCTACGTATCGGTACGCTTGTCCTACCAGGGGGCTAATGTCTATAAGCATAATCTCTTGAAGTTCCTTCAAAAGGAAGTGCCAATGGGTTCGTAAACTTGTCCGAAAACAGCGATTTAATGATGTTCTTGACTTTCGGGCCAAAAAGTCCTTCTTAAGAAAATTTGAGGGTACTCCGGCCTCCCGGTGCAAGCGGGAGTATTTTTGGATTAGCGCCCGCCATGAAAGCAGTTTGAGTACTTATGGGTCCGACACGGACCAATGACAAATTATGATCGCTTTAGTGAACATCTGGTCCATTCTATGGCGCCTTGAAAGTACTTCATTCTCTCGCAGGCGCTTTTTGCCTCGATCGCCTAAAATTTCTTGTCCTCTATAGTGGAGATATCGCTTCCACATATATATTGACCGATGCCAAGAATGCCCTTTTGTTTTTGGCACGCATGAGTTAGAGCATGCCATCCGATGAAAAACAAGGAGAATAAGGCATATAGTCACCGGATTTTTTTTTCAATTTACTGCCAAATGAGATTGCCTTGATCATAAGCATCTGTAGAAAGGCACGCTTGTCCCTACCAGGGGCTAATGTCTATAAGCAACATAATCTCTCAAATTTCCTTCAAAAGGAAGTGCCAATGGGTTCGTAAACCGTCTCAAAAAATAGCGATTTAATGATGTTCTTCACTTCCAGAGCTAAAAAGTCTCATCAAGGTCAGATTTGAGGGTAATTCGGCCTCCTAGCTAAGCGGTAGTATTTTTCTCGATTCGCAAGCTCGCCATGAGTAGTTTGAGTACTTGTGGGTTCACACGGACCAATGAAAAATTATGACCGCTTTAGTGAACATCCGTCCATTTTATGGCAAATTCTTGAAAGTACTTCATTTTCCCCTGTGCTTTTTGCTTAACCGCTTAAAATTTCTTTGTCTCTATAGTGGAGATATCATTTCACATATATATTGACCGATGCCAGAATGCCCTTGTTCTTGGCTTTCACCCGCATGAGTTACAGAAGCCATCCGCAAAAACAAGGAGAATAAGGCATATAGTCGCTGGATTTTCTTCAATTTACGGCCAAATGAGATCGCCTTGATCATGGAGCATCTATGAATGGTACGCTTGTCCCTACCAGGGGGCTAATGTCTATAAGCAACATAATCTCTTGAATTTCCTTCAAAAGGAAGTGCCAATGGGTTCGTAAACTTGTCTGAAAACAGTGATTTAATGATGTTCTTTCGACATTCGGGCCAAAAGTCCTCGCTTAAGGCTGAATTTGAGGGTACTTGATGAGGACATCAATACCATTGTTACACCCACAGCCCCACTGCTATATATACGGGACCAATTACTAGAGCTCAACAGACGCCAATTAAATTACTTTTGTGTACTTTCGCTTTCTTGGTAATGATTCTAATGTTCATGAGAATATGATGTCTGCCTTAAATTGGATACATTTGTTTTGCTTACAAATGAAGGGCCTAGCTTGGAGAAGGATGAACATTGGAGCAAGAACACGCATGGAGTTGATGGAATGCTAAGGATCAAGAACGGAGTTACAAGTGATGATTTCAGACTTTGAAGCCACCATAAGGAGTGCATGAAGCCTTGGACAAAATATACAAGATGCCACTTCATAATATTCGGTCCATAGGCTATTCTAGGTGTCATACACCTTATTATTGGGCCAGCCCATGTAATTTGAAATACTTAAGTATAGGCTATTTTTAGAGTCCGTATGTGGGGAAACAAGAGTTAGGGTTGGTTTCGGACCCCACCCTCAAGGGCCACGAAATTCCCTCCTTTTCCTCATATATACAGCCCTTAGGGCTGCTTAGATTGCTGGTTTTGTTTAGATTAAAAGTTCGCCATAGCTGCAACTTCTGCATTTCATTTGTGTTCAACGACTGTGACAAAGGCGCCACAGTAACCCCACCTTGATCAATAAAGCTTTCATCTTATATTCGCAATATCCAGATTGCAATCTCAGCTTTCTTGCTTGTTCTTCGCTTGTCACAGAAAATGACCTTCGTGGTCGTTGATCGTGTCTCGCGGTGGTCAATAACCTCGGAGTTGGTTTAGCGACATAAGGCGCCGACGCCTCGCACGCTCAGAGTTGGATCGCCAAAGTCGATTTCCACCAAAGCGAAATCCACCATCTCATCGAAAGACGAGACACCTTTGCCTCTATCAAGTGGTATCAGATTTGTGTTGCTCGTGAGATTTTACGCTTTTTCATAGTTTAGATCGAGTCTGTTTTTCATACCTATAGTCCACTTAAAAAGCCAAAAAAAATTAGGTTAGTTCATCCCATCCAACCAATCTCGAGCCTTTGCATAATCTTTTCTCAGATTTGCTTTGTTGAATTTATGTTGCATCGCCGTGTTTTCAAGTTGCTCGGTCTTAGCGCCTAGTCTTTTTAGAGTTTCGAAGTTCTGCTCACAAAGTTGTCACGCTGTCCTGCCATATATCACCACCGCATCATCACCGCTAACCAATCCATATACGCCACCACATATCCTACCACCATCACGCTAATCCGAGTTCATCTCCGCAACATATATCCGCCACTTGTCCGAAGTTCCACCAGATTCATCTCGCCACCAACCGAAGTTCCACCAGATTCATCTCCGCCACTAGTCCGAAGTTCCACCAGATTCATCTCCGCCACTAGTCCTAGTCCGAGTCCAAGAATTGTTGCATTGTTCTCGACGATCACGCGACATTCCGAAGTCGTGATGTAGAAGGACTCTCAACTTCCGGAGCCATCCGCAGAAGAAAAATAGTTCCAGCTTTAAAAAAATTCTGGCTAGGCAGTTTTAGACCATTTGTAGACTTTTTCGAAAAAATTTGTTGCGAGCAAAAAAAAAGAGGAAAAAAAGTGAAAAAAATTCAGTGTGTGCTCCTTGTTTACGCAGCAGCTGATTTTGTTAGTGTTCTAGGCTCGCTGCCTCTAGCACGGTTCAGCCTAGGACCAACACTGCACTGCCAGTTGAGCGCTTATTCAACTTTTGCATCTCTCAATTGATTATTATCAATTCTTTTGCTACCATATTATAAGCCTTCCCAGCTCCACATACATCTACGCCGTATGGCTTGATTCTCCCTCGTAATCGCCTATCCAAGCTTTTGAGAGTTTTGATTACAACGGTTGCCGATCATCACCGCTACCGGGTAAGAACCGGTAAGAATTTGAGATTTGCTTGACGGATTTGTGACACCCACCACCACCTCTTGTTAGTAGTCTGTAGGATCATATTCTTGTGTGTTTCTATTGTCAGCTAACCATGGCAGGATCATGTTTCGATTTAGACTGACTGGGAGAACTCCGACTTAACAAACAGCTACATGATAAATTTCAGCAAATGATGAGTGGACAGTGCAAGATGTGCTAAACAGATTTGACGAGGCCATGGAGAAGATAGATGGCATTGAGAAGACGCTTGAAACAAAGCTTGATAGCAAGTTTGATGAATTGCTCGCTGCTTTTCCACAACCACCGCCGGCTGCACCTATCGCACTCAGAACGACAACAACTACGCCTTTCCGAATCAAGATGGACGAGCTCAACAGGTTCCTATTGAGCCAGACAAAATTCTGTGCCGCCACATCACTGTTGGTGCTTCTTTGCCCTCGCCATCGTCGGGTACCGAGGAGGATGATGAGTATGTGGGTGATTACGAGGATGAGGTTGATCAACATCGTAACTACGCGTAAACCACCAGCACCACAACCACCGTGTCGCCCACATGCAAATAATGGCAATGTTAGGCTCCCCTCAGTACTGGAGATCATGACCATCTCCCTAAACTGAAATTGAATATTCCACCATTTGAGGGTAGATATGTTCCTGATATATATCTTACATGGGAGTTAGAAACTGAACAACGATTTACATGTTTACAATATCCCGAGGAGAGACGTGTTCCGTCAGCTGTTTGTGCTTTCACTAGTTTTGTATGTGTTTGGTGGTCTCAACATTGTAGATTATATCCTGCTCCAGCCTACTTGGGCTGCTTTGAAAACTGCTATGCATCGCTGGGTTCCACCATATTATCAACGTGAATTACTTCAAAAATTGCAGCGCTTAAGACAAGGAAAAATTTTGTAGAAGAATATTATCGTGAATTACAAACCGGCTTGATTAGATGTGGTATTGTTGAGGAGAATGAAGCTATGCTTGCACGCTTTCCGGGTGGATTAAATAGAGAGATTCGCACCATTCTAGACTATAAGGATTATAATAATATCACTGCTTATTCCATCTTGCTTGTAAAGTGAACGTGAAGTGCAGATCGACAGCATTGGCGCCACACTAACTTTTCTCAGCAGTCGACCTTCATCATGGACACCACGCATCATCTACTTCCACCGCACTATCACCTCCTTCAAAGCACCTCCAACCGTGATACAAGAAAGCGTGCACAACCACCACTATCTCGCCAAGAGCACACCGCTGGCCTGCATGAGAGTTCTTCTTCTTCCATGGCGCCAACAGTAGGCACACAAGTGATATTATTTGTCGTCATTGTAAGGGAAGAGGACATTTTATGAGAGAATGCAAATCTCAGCTGGTGATGATTGCTACCGAGGATGGTGGGTATGAGTCCGCTTAGTGACTATGATGAGGAGACTTTGGCTCTTATTACACATGAGGAACACGGTGGAGATGATTCTGATCATGAGACACAATACATGGCTGCTGAAGATGCCGACAGGTATGAATGTTTAGTTGCTCAACGTGTTTTGAGTGTGCAGTTACACAAGCTCGAGCAAAATCAGAGGCATAATTTGTTCCATACAAAGGAGTTGTGAAGGAACGTTCTATTCAAGGCCATCATAGATGGAGGGAGCTGCAACAACTTGGCTAGCATGGAGATGGTGGAGAAGCTATCTCTCACCACAAGACCACATCCACATCCTTACTACATCCAATGGTTCAACAACAGCTGCAAGGTTAAGGTAACACGATCGCTCGTGGTGCATTTTAGTATCTCTACATATGCTGATTATGTTGATTGTGATGTGGTACCTATGCAAGCATGTTCCTTATTACTTGGTCGACCATGGCAATTTGATAAAAATTTCACACCATGGTAGAAACAATCAAGATACTCTTGTTCATAAGGATAAAATATTACTTTGCTTCCTATGACTTCTGATTCCATTTTGAAAGATGATATTAATAAAACTAATAAAGCAAAACATGAGAAAACTAAGAGTGAAAATTAGATTGTGGTAAAAGAATTTGAGCAACAAATGAAGTCTAATAATAAACCATCTAGTGTTGCTTCTGAAATTAAATTGAAAAGTGCATGTTTACTTGCCACCAAATCTGATTTTGATGAGCTAGATTTCTGCAAATATGTTTGCTATGCTTTTGTGTGCAAAGAGGCATTATTTTCATTCGAGGACGTGTTTTCCTTTTGCCCCTCGCTGTCACTAACATTTTGCAGAGTTCGCCGACGCTTTTCCACAAGACGTGCCACCGGATTACCACCTATTCGAGGGATTGAGCATCAAATTGACTTAATTCCCGTGCATCATTACCCAACCGCACCATACCGCATCAATCCAGAGGAGACGAAGGAGATTATGCGTCAAGTACAGTGAGCTGCTCGACAAAGGTTATATACGCCAATCCCTTAGTCCTTGTGCTGTTCCTATTATTCTAGTGCCAAAAAGGATGGTACATCACGTATGTGTGTTGATTGTAGAGGCATTAATAATATTACTATTCGTTATCGCCACCCTATTCCTAGGCTAGATGATATGCTTGATGAATTGAGTGGCTCTACAATATTCTCCAAAGTTGATTTGGCGAGTGGATACCATCAAATTCGTATGAAATTGGGAGATGAATGGAAAACAGCATTTAAAACTAAGTTTGGATTATATGAGTGGTTAGTCATGCCTTTTGGGTTAACTAATGCACCTAGTACTTTCATGAGATTAATGAACTAAGTTTTACGTGCTTTCATTGGACGATTTGTGGTAGTCTATTTTGATGATATATTGATTTATAGCAAATCTTTGGAAGAACATTTGGAACATTTACGCGTTGTTTTTAATGCTCTACGTGATGCACGCTTGTTTGGTAACCTTGGGAAGTGCACCTTTGCACCGATTTCAGCATCTTTTCTTGGCTATGTTGTTACTCCACAGGAATTGAAGTTGATAAAGCCAAGATTGAAGCTATTGAGAGTTGGCCGCAGCCCAAAACGGTCACACAAGTGAGGAGTTTTCTTGGCCTCGCTGGTTTCTATAGGCGCGTAGAGAGATTTCAGCACCATTGCTGCACCTCTCAATGAGCTTACAAAGAAGGATGTGCCTTTTGTTTGGGGTACCGCATGTGAGAAGAAGCCTTCACGGTATTGAAAGATAAGTTGACACATGCCCTTTACTCCAACTTCCCGATTTTAATAAGACTTTTGAGCTTGAATGTGATGCTAGTGGAATTGGATTAGAGGTGTGTTACAAGATGGCAAACCTGTTGTATACTTTTCTCAAAAATTGAGTGGGCCTAGTCTGAATTACTCTACTTATGATAAAGAATTATATGCTCTTGTTCGGACTTTAGAAACATGGCAACATTATTTATGGCCCAAAGAATTTGTTATACATTCTCGATCATGAATCTTGAAACATATTAAAAGTCAAGCTAAACTGAATCGTAGACATGCTAAATGGGTTGAATTCATTGAGACTTTCTTCCTTATGTCATTAAACACAAGAAGGGTAAAGAAAATGTTATTGTTGATGCATTGTCTCGTCATATACTATGCTTTCACAACTTGACTTCAAAATATTTGGTTTGGAGACCATCAAAGATCAATATGTGCATGATGCTGAATTTAAAGATGTATTGCGAATTGTAAAGAAGGAAGAACATGGAACAAGTTTGTCGTTAATGATGGATTTGTGTTTTCGTACAACAAGCTATGCATTCCAAATAGCTCCGCTTGCCTTTTGTCAAGTTGCAGGAGGCGATGGAGGAGGACTAATGGGACACTTTGGCGTGAAGAAGACGGAGGACGACTTTGCTACACATTTCTTTTGGCCAAAGATGAGACGGATGTCGAGCGCTTTTATCGTCACGCTGCACTACATGTCAAAAAGCTAAGTCACGCACTCAATCCTCATGGTTTATATATGCCTTGCCTCGTACTCTAGTGTTCCTTGGGAGGATATATCTATGGACTTTGTTTTAGGTTTACCTAGAACAAAGAAGGGAGGGATAGCATATTTGTTGTCGTGATAGATTCTCAAAATGGCACACTTTATACCATGTCATAAAAGCGATGATGCTCATTAATGTTGCTGATTTGTTCTTTCGTGAAATTATTCGCTTGCATGGTGTGCCAAATACTATTGTTTCAGATCGTGATACTAAATTTCTTAGCCACTTTTGGAGATGTTTATGGGCTGTTGGGGACTAAACCGCTTTTTAGTACTACTTGTCACCCCAAACCGATGGACAAACAAGTAGTCAATAGAACATTGTCTACTATGCTTAGGGCTGTTCTAAAGAAAAATAAGAAATGGGAGGAATGCTTGCCTCATATTGAATTTGCTTATAATCGCTCATTGCATTCTACTACTAAGATGTGCCCTTTGAAGTTGTGTATGGTTTCACACCTGCACCTATTGATTTGTCGCTTCTTCCATCTTCGGAGAAGGTTAATTTTGATGCTAAAGAACGCGTTGAATTGATTTTAAAAATGCATGAGTTAACTAAGGAAAACATTGAGCGATGAATGCTAAATATAAACTTGCTGGAGATAAGGGTAGAAAACATGTTGTGTTTGCACCGGAGATCTTGTTTGGTTACATTTATGTAAGGATAGATTTCCGATTTGCGCAAATCAAAGCTAATGCCACGTGCCGGGTCCCTTTAAGGTGTTGGAGAAAGTAAATGATAATGCATATAAACTTGAGCTGCTCAGAGATTTTGGGGTTAGTCCCACTTTAACATTGCAGATTTGAAGCCATATTTGGGTGAGGAAGATGAACTTCGCCGAGGACGACTTCATTTCAAGAAGGGAGGATGATGAGGACATCACCATTGTTACACCCACAGCCCCACTCGCTATACATAATCGACCAATTACTAGAGCTCACAAGACGCCAACTAAATTACTGTGTACTTTCGCTTTCTTGGTAATGATTCTAATGTTCATGAGAATATGATGTCGCTTAAATTGGATACATTTGTTTTGCTTACAAATGAAGGGCCTAGCTTGGAGAAGGATGAACATTGAGCAAGAACAAGCATGGAGATGATGGCATACGCAAGAGGGACAAGAATAGAGTTACAAGTGATGATTTCTGGACTTTGAAGCCACCATAATGAGTGCATGAAGCCTTGACGAAATATACAAGATGCCACTTCATAAATTTCCTCGCCCAGAGGCTATTCTAGGTGCTCGCTATTACCTTATTATTGGGCCAGCCCATGTAATTTCGAAATACATTAGTATAGGCTATTTTAGAGTCCGTATATGTGGGGAAACAAGAGATAGGGTTAGTTTCGACCCTCCACCAAGGGCCACGAAATTCCCTCCTTTCCTCCATATATACAGCCCTTAGGCACCGCTTAGACTTGGGTTTTGTTTAGATTAAAAGTTCGCCATAGTGCAACTTCACAGATTCGCTTGTGTTCAACGACTGCATAAAGGCCACAGTAACCCCACCTTGATCAATAAAGCTTATCTTATATTCGCAATATCCAGATTGCAATCTCAGCTTGCTTGTTCTTCGCTTGTCGCAGAAATAGACCTCGTGGTCGTTGATCGTGTCCGCCGGGTCAATAACCTCCTGAGTTGGTTTAGCGACATATATGCCGACGCCCTCAAGACGTCAGAGTCGGATCGTCAAAGTCGACCTCCACCAAAGCCAAATCCACCATCTCATCGAAAAGACGGACACCGCTTCTCTATCATTTACGTTGTTGCTTTTAATGCTCTATGTGATGCACGCTTGTTTGGTAATCTTGGAAGTGCACCTTTGCAATCGACCAGTATCTTTTCTTGCTATGTTGTTACTCCACAGGAATTGAAGTTGATAAAGCCAAGATTGAAGCTATTGAGAGTTGGCCGAGCCCAAAAACGGTCACACAAGTGAGGAGTTTTCTGGACTCGCTTGGATTCTATAGGCGTTGTAGAGAGATTTTAGTACAATTGTTGCACCTCTCAATGAGCTTACAAAGAAGGATGTGCCTTGTTTGGGGTACCGTGATAGTAAGAAGCCTTCACTATATTGAAAGATAAGTTGACACATGCCCTTTACTCCAACTTCCGATTTTAATAAGACTTTTGAGCTTGAATATGATGCTAGTGGAATTGGATTAGAGGGGTGTTATTACAAGATGGCAAACCTGTTGCATACTTTTCTCAAAATTGAGTGGGCCTAGTCTAACTATTCTACTTATGATAAAGAATTATATGCTCTTTTTCGGACTTTAGAGACATGGCAACATTATTTATGGCCCAAAGAATTTGTTATACATTCTCGATCATGAATCTTTGAAATATATTAAAAGTCAAGCTTAAACTGAATCGTAGACATGCTAAATGGGTTGAATTATTGAGACTTTCCCTTATGTCATTAAACACAAAAGGGTAAAGAAAATGTTATTGCCGATGCATTGTCTCGCCAAGTATACTATGCTTTCACAACTTGACTTTAAAATATTTGGTTTGAGACCATCAAAGATCAATATGTGCATGATGTCAATTTAGCGTATGTATTGCGAATTGCAAAGAAGGTAGAACATGGAACAAGTTGGTTGTTAATGATGGATTTGTGTTTCGCGGCTAACAAGCTATGCATTCCAGCTTAGTCCGCTCGCCTTTTGTTGTTGCAGAGGCGCATGGAGGAGGACTAATGGGACACTTTGGCGTGAAGAAGACGGAGGATATACTTGCTACACATTTCTTTTGGCCAAAGATGAGACGGGATGTTGAGCGCTTTGTTGTCAAGGCCGCTGACTACATGTCAAAAAGCTAAGTCACGCACTCAATCCTCATGGTTTATATATGCCTTTACCTGTACTCTGTTCCTTGGGAGGATATATCTATGGACTTTGTTTTAGGTTTACTCTAACAAAGAAGGAGGGATAGCATATTTGTTGTCGTGATAGATTCTCTAAAATGGCACACTTTATACCAATGTCATATAAAAGTGATGATGTTAATGTTGCTGATTTGTTCTTTCGTGAAATTATTCGCTTGCATGGTTGCCAAATACTATTGTTTCGTATCGTGATACTAAATTTCTTAGCCACTTTTGGAGATGTTTATGGGCTAAGTTGGGGACTAAACTATTTTTTAGTACTACTTGTCACCCCAAACTGATGGATTAAACCAAGTAGTCAATAGAACATTGTCTACTATGCTTAGGGCTTTTTTGAAGAATAATAAGAAAATGTGGGAAGAATGCTTGCCTCATATTGAATTTGCTTATAATCGCTCATTGCATTCTACTACTAAGATGTGCCCTTTTGAAATTGTGTATGGTTTCACCGTGCACCTATTGATTTATCAGCTTCTTCCATCTTCTGAGAAGGTTAATTTTGATGCTAAACAACGCTCAATTGATTTTAAAATGCATGAGTTAACCAAGGAAAACATTGAGCGATGAATGCTAAATATAAACTTGTCGGAGATAAGGGTAGAAAACATGTTGTGTTTGCACCGGAGATCTTGTTTGGTTACATTTAAGTAAAGATAGATTTCAATTTGCGCAAATCAAAGCTAATGCCACGTCGCTGATGGTCCTTTTAAGGTGT
Organism: Aegilops speltoides; assembly: GCA_021437245.1. NCBI lineage: Eukaryota > Viridiplantae > Streptophyta > Magnoliopsida > Poales > Poaceae > Aegilops > Aegilops speltoides. The sequence goes on along the minus strand of JAHHZJ010000658.1, from coordinate 166,140 downwards.
TAGAGAAAATAAATGATAACGATATAAACTTGAGCTACCTGCAGATTTTGGGGTTAGTCCCACTTTAACATTGCAGATTTGAAGCCTTATTTGGGTGAGGAAGATGAGCTTCCGCTTGAGGACTACTTCATTTCAAGAAGGGAGGATGATGAGGACATCAATACCATTGTTACATGTTCCACAGCCCCCTACAAGCGGGAGTATTTTTGATTTGCATGCTCGCCAGCAGCAGTTTGAGTACTTATGGGTCCGACACGGACCAATGACAAAATTATGACCGCTTTAGTGAACATCTGTCCATTCTATGGCGCCCTTGAAAGTACTTCATTTTCCGTGCACTTTTTGCCTAACCGCCCCAAAATTTCTTGTCCTCTATAGTGGAGATATCGCTTCCACATATATATTGACCGATGCCAGAATGCCCTTTTGTTCTTGGCTTTCACGCCGCATGAGTTACAAAGATGCCATCCGCTAAAACAAGGAGAATAAGGCATATAGTCCGCTGGATTTTCTTCAATTTACGGCCAAATGAGATTGCCTGATCATAGAGCATCTATAGAAAGGTACGCTTGTCCCTACCAGGGGGCTAATGTCTATAAGCAACATAATCTCTTGAATTTCCTTCAAAAGGAAGTGCCAATGGGTTCGTAAACTTGTCCAAAAACAATGATAAATGATGTTCTTTGACTTTCGTACAAAAAGTCCTGCTTAAGGCTGAATTTGAGGGTACTCCGGCCTCCTAGCGCAAGCGGGAGTATTTTTGATTCGCATGCTCGCCATGAAAGCAGTTTGAGTACTTATGGGTCCGACACGAACTCAATGACAAAATTATGACCGCTTTAGTGAACATCTGTCCATTCTATGGCGCCTTGAAAGTACTTCATTTTCTCATGCGCTTTTTGCCGACTACCCCAAAATTTCTTGTCCTCTATAGTGGAGATATCGCTTCCACATATATATTGACCGATGCCAAGAATGCCCTTTTGTTCTTGGCTTTCACGCCGCATGAGTTACAAAGATGCCATCCGCTGAAAACAAGGAGAATAAGGCATATAGCCATTGGATTTTCTTCAATTTACGGCCAAATGAGATCGCCTTGATCATAGAGCATCCGCAGAAGGTACGCTTGTCCCTACCAGGGGGCTAATGTCTATAAGCAACATAATCTCTTATATTTCCTTCAAAAGGAAGTGCCAATGGGTTCGTAAACTTGTCCGAAAAACAATGATTTAATGATGTTCTTTGACTTTCGTACAAAAAGTCCTGCTTAAGGCTGAATTTGAGGGTACTCCGCCTCCTAGTGCAAGCGGGAGTATTTTTGATTCGCATGCTCGCCATGAAGCAGTTTGAGTACTTATGGGTCCGACACGGACCAATGACAAAATTATGACCGCTTTAGTGAACATCCGTCCATTCTATGGCAATCCTTGAAAGTACTTCATTTTCTCGCGCGCTTTTTGCCCGACCGCCCCAAAATTTCTTGTCCTCTATAGTGGAGATATCGCTTCCACATATATATTGACCGATGCCAGAATGCCCTTTTGTTCTTGGCTTTCACGCGATGAGTTACAAAGATGCCATCCGCGAAAACAAGGAGAATAAGGCATATAGTCACTGGATTTTCTTCAATTTACGGCCAAATGAGATCGCCTTGATCATAGAGCATCCGCAGAAGGTACGCTTGTCCCTACCAGGGGGCTAATGTCTATAAGCAACATAATCTCTTGAATTTCCTTCAAAAGGAAGTGCCAATGGGTTCAAACTTGTCTCAAAAAACAGCGATTTAATGATGTTCTTTGACTTTCGTAGCAAAAAGTCCCGCTTAAGGCTGAATTTGAGGGTACTCTAGGCCTCCTAGCGCAAGCGGGGAGTATTTTTGATTCGCATGCTCGCCATGAAAGCAGTTTGAGTACTTGTGGGTCCGACACGGACCAATGACAAAATTATGACCGCTTTAGTGAACATCTGTCCATTCTATGGCAAATCCTTGAAAGTACTTCATTTTCTCGCGCTTTTTGCCTAACATCCCCAAAATTTCTTGTCCTCTATAGTGGAGATATCGCTTCCACATATATATCGACCGATGCCAGAATGCCCTTTTGTTCTTGGCTTTCACGCGCATGAGTTACAAAGATGCCATCCAAAGGAAAACAAGGAGAATAAGGCATATAGCCATTGGATTTTCTTCAATTTACGGCCAAATGAGATCGCCTTGATCATAGAGCATCCGCAGAAGGTACGCTTGTCCCTACCAGGGGGCTAATGTCTATAAGCAACATAATCTCTTGAATTTCCTTCAAAAGGAAGTGCCAATGGGTTCGTAAACTTGTCTCAAAAAACAGCGATTTAATGATGTTCTTTGACTTTCGTACCAAAAGTCCTGCTTAAGGCTGAATTTGAGGGTACTCCGCCTCCTAGCGCAAGCGGGAGTATTTTTGATTCGCATGCTCGCCATGAAAGCAGTTTGAGTACTTATGGGTCCGACACGGACCAATGACAAAATTATGACCGCTTTAGTGAACATCTGTCCATTCTATGGCGCCCTTGAAAGTACTTCATTTTCCCATGCGCTTTTGCCTAACCACCCCAAAATTTCTTGTCCTCTATAGTGGAGATATCGCTTCCACATATATATTGACCGATGCCAGAATGCCCTTTTGTTCTTGGCTTTCACACGCATGAGTTACAAAGATGCCATCCGCTAAAAACAAGGAGAATAAGGCATATAGTCATGGATTTTCTTCAATTTACGGCCAAATGAGATCGCCTTGATCATAGAGCATCTACAGAAAGGTACGTTTGTCCCTACCAGGGGGCTAATGTCTATAAGCAACATAATCTCTTGAATTTCCTTCAAAAGGAAGTGCCAATGGGTTCAAACTTGTCTGAAAAACAGAATTTAATGATGTTCTTTGACTTTCGTGCCAAAAGTCCTCGCTTAAGGCTGAATTTGAGGGTACTCCGCCTCCTAGCACAAGCGGGAGTATTTTTGATTCGCATGCTCACCATGAAAGCAGTTTGAGTACTTATGGGTCCGACACGGACCAATGACAAAATTATGACCGCTTTAGTGAACATCTCGTCCATTCTATGGCGGTCCTTGAAAGTACTTCATTTTCGCATGCTTTTTGCCTAACCGCCTAAAATTTCTTGTCCTCTATAGTGGAGATATCGCTTCCACATATATATTGACCGATGCCAGAATGCCCTTTTGTTCTTGGCTTTCACACGCATGAGTTACAAAGATGCCATCCGCGAAAAACAAGGAGAATAAGGCATATAGTCGCTGGATTTTCTTCAATTTACGGCCAAATGAGATTCCTGATCATAGAGCATCCGCAGAAAGGTACGCTTGTCCCTACCAGGGGGCTAATGTCTATAAGCAACATAATCTCTTGAATTTCCTTCAAAAGGAAGTGCCAATGGGTTCGTAAACTTGTCTCAAAAACAATGATTTAATGATGTTCTTTGACTTTCAGTACAAAAAGTCCTGCTTAAGGCTGAATTTGAGGGTACTCCGCCTCCTAGCGCAAGCGGGAGTATTTTTTGATTCGCATGCTCGCGAAAGCAGTTTGAGTACTTATGGGTCCGACACGGACCAATGACAAAATTATGACCGCTTTAGTGAACATCTGTCCATTCTATGGCAATCCTTGAAAGTACTTCATTTTCTCGCGCTTTTTTCCCGACCGCCCCAAAATTTCTTGTCCTCTATAGTGGAGATATCGCTTCCACATATATATCGACCGATGCCAGAATGCCCTTTTGTTCTTGGCTTTCACGCCGCATGAGTTACAAAGATGCCATCCGCGAAAACAAGGAGAATAAGGCATATAGTCACTGGATTTTCTTCAATTTACGCCAAATGAGATCGCCTTGATCATAGAGCATCCGCAGAAGGTACGCTTGTCCCTACCAGGGGGCTAATGTCTATAAGCAACATAATCTCTTGAATTTCCTTCAAAAGGAAGTGCCAATGGGTTCGTAAACTTGTCTCAAAAACAATGATTTAATGATGTTCTTTGACTTTCGTACAAAAAGTCCTTCTTAAGGCTGAATTTGAGGGTACTCCGGCCTCCCGCGCAAGCGGGAGTATTTTTGATTCGCATGCTCGCCATGAAAGCAGTTTGAGTACTTATGGGTCCGACACGGACTCCCAATGACAAAATTATGACCGCTTTAGTGAACATCTGTCCATTCTATGGCGCCTTGAAAGTACTTCATTTTCTCGCATGCGCTTTTGCCGATTGCCTAAAATTTCTTGTCCTCTATAGTGGAGATATCGCTTCCACATATATATTGACCGATGCCAGAATGCCCTTTGTTCTTGGCTTTCACGCCGCATGAGTTACAAAGATGCCATCCGCTAAAACAAGGAGAATAAGGCATATAGTCCTGGATTTTCTTCAATTTACGGCCAAATGAGATCGCCTTGATCATAGAGCATCCGCAGAAGGTACGCTTGTCCCTACCAGGGGGCTAATGTCTATAAGCAACATAATCTCTTGAATTTCCTTCAAAAGGAAGTGCCAATGGGTTCGTAAACTTGTCTCAAAAATAGCGATTTAATGATGTTCTTTGACTTTCGTAGCCAAAAAGTCCCGCTTAAGGCTGAATTTGAGGGTACTCCGGCCTCCTAGCGCAAGCGGGAGTATTTTTGATTCGCATGCTCGCCATGAAAGCAGTTTGAGTACTTATGGGTCCGACACGGACTCCAATGACAAAATTATGACCGCTTTAGTGAACATCTGTCCATTCTATGGCAATCCTTGAAAGTACTTCATTTTCTCGCGCGCTTTTGCCTAACCGCCCAAAATTTCTTGTCCTCTATAGTGGAGATATCGCTTCCACATATATATCGACCGATGCCAGAATGCCCTTTTGTTCTTGGCTTTCACGCCGCATGAGTTACAAAGATGCCATCCGCGCAAAAACAAGGAGAATAAGGCATATAGTCACTGGATTTTCTTCAATTTACGGCCAAATGAGATCGCCTTGATCATAGAGCATCCGCAGAAGGTACGCTTGTCCCTACCAGGGGGCTAATGTCTATAAGCAACATAATCTCTCGAATTTCCTTCAAAAGGAAGTGCCAATGGGTTCGTAAACTTGTCTCAAAAACAACGATTTAATGATGTTCTTTGACTTTCGTACCAAAAAGTCCTGCTTAAGGCTGAATTTGAGGGTACTCGGCCTCCAAGTGCAAGCGGGAGTATTTTTGATTCACATGCTCGCCATGAAAGCAGTTTGAGTACTTATGGGTCCGACACGGACCAATGACAAAATTATGACCGCTTTAGTGAACATCTGTCCATTCTATGGCGCCCTTGAAAGTACTTCATTTTCGCATGCGCTTTTTGCCTGACCGCCCCAAAATTTCTTGTCCTCTATAGTGGAGATATCGCTTCCACATATATATTGACCGATGCCAGAATGCCCTTTTGTTCTTGGCTACGCCGCATGAGTTACAAAGATGCCATCCGCTAAAAACAAGGAGAATAAGGCATATAGTCGCTGGATTTTCTTCAATTTACGGCCAAATGAGATCGCCCGATCATAGAGCATCCGCAGAAGGTACGCTTGTCCCTACCAGGGGGCTAATGTCTATAAGCAACATAATCTCTCAAATTTCCTTCAAAAGGAAGTGCCAATGGGTTCGTAAACTTGTCCGAAAAACAGCGATTTAATGATGTTCTTTGACTTTCAGTGCCAAAAAGTCCTGCTTAAGGCCAGATTTGAGGGTACTCCGCCTCCTACCACAAGCGGGAGTATTTTCGATTCGCACGCCGCCGCGAGCATTTTGAGTATTTGTGGGTCCGACACGGACTCCGAATGTAAAAATTATGACCGTTTTAGTGAACATCTTTCCATTCTATGGCAGTCCTTGTGATAGAGGCAAAGGTGTCCCGTCTTTCGATGAGATGGTGGATTTCGCTTTGGTGGAAGTCGACTTTGACGATCCGACTACGAACGCAGCGAGGACGCCGCGCTTTTAGCAATCGCTAAACCAACTCCGAGAGGTTATCGACCACGCCGAGCACGCATCAACCTCGACCACGAGGGTCTATTTCGCGAGCAAACGAAGAACAAGCAAGAAACCGAGATTGCAACTGGATATTGCGAATATAAGATGAAAGCTTTATTGATCAAGGTGGGGTTCTGTGACGCTTTGTCCGGTCGCTGAACACAAACGGCACGCCGGTTGCAGCTATGGCGAACTTTTGAATCTAAACAAAACCCAAAGTCTAAACGGTGCCCTAAGGGCTGTATATATGGAGGAAGAGGGGTGAATTTCGTGGCCCTTGGTGGAGGGGTCCAAACTAACCCTATCTCTTGTTTCCCCACACATACGGACTCTAAAAATAGCCTATACTAATGTATTTCGAAATTACATGGGCCTGGCCCAATAATAAGGTGACGCAAGACCTAGAATAGCCTCCGGACGAAATTTATGAAGTGGCATCTTGTATATTTCGTCCAAGGCTTCATGCACTCATTATGGTGGCTTCAAAGTCCTGAAATCATCACTTGTAACTCCATTCTTGTCCTCTTGCGCATGCCATCATCTCCATGCTTGTTCTTGCTCCAATGTTCATCCTTCTCCAAGCTAGGCCCTTCATTTGTAAGCAAAACAAATGTATCCAATTTAGGCAAGATCATATTCTCATGAACATTAGAATCATTACCAAGAAACGAAAGTACCGTAATTTAGTTGGCGCATGCGAGCTCTAGTAATTGGTCCAAGATGTATAGCAGCAGGGGGTGTGGGTGTAACAATGGTATTGATGTCCTCATCATCCTCCCTTCTTGAAATGAAGTCGCCCTCGACGGAAGTTCATCTTCCTCACCCAAATATGGCTTCAAATCTGCAATGTTAAAAGTGGACTAACCCCAAAATCTGCAGCAGCTCAAGTTTATATGCATTATCATTTACTTTCTCCAACACCTTAAAGGGACCAGCAGAAGACGTGGTATTAGCTTTGATTTATGCAAATCAGAAATCTATCTCACGCAAATGTAACCAAACAAGATCTCCAGTGCAAACACAACATGTTTTCTACCCTTATCTCCAAAGAAGTTTATATTTAGCATTCATACGCCAATGTTTTCCTTAGTTAACTCATGCATTTTTAAAATCAATTCAGCACGCTTTTTAGCATCAAAATTAACCTTCTCCAAGATGGAAGAGGCAACAAATCAATAGGTGCACGAGGTAGGAAACCATACACAACTTCAAAAGGGCACATCTTAGTAGTAGAATGCAATGAACGATTATAAGCAAATTCAATATGAGGCAAGCATTCCTCCCACATTTTCTTATTATTCTTTAGAACAGCCCTAAGCATAGTAGACAATGTTCTATTGACTACTTCAGCTTTGTCCATCACTTGGGGTGACAAGTAGTACTAAAAGCAGTTTAGTCCCCAACTTAGCCCATAAACATCTCCAAAAGTGGCTAAGAAATTTAGTATCACGATCTGAAACAATAGTATTTGGCACACCATGCAAGCTTAATAATTTCAATGAAAGAACAAATCAGAACATTGACAAAGATCATCGCTTTTATGACATGGTATAAAGTGTGCCATTTTCGAGAATCTATCCACGACAACAAATATGTTATCCTCCCTTCTTTGTTCTAGGTAAACCTAAAACAAAGTCCATAGATATATCCTCCCAAGGAACACTAGGTACAGCAAAGGCATATATAAACCATGAGGATTGAGTCGTGACTTAGCTTTTTGACATGTAGTGCAATGAGCAATAAAACGCCAACATCCCGCCTCATCTTTGGCCAAAAGAAATGTGTAGCAAGTACGCCCTCCGCCTTCTTCACGCCAAAGTGTCCCATTAGTCCTCCTCCATGCGCCTCCCGCAACAACAAAAGACGAACGGAGCTAGCTGAATGCATAGCTTGTTAGCACGGAACACAAATCCATCATTAACGACAAACTTGTTCCATGTTCTTCCTTCTTTACAATTCTGCAATACATCTTTAAAATCAGCATCATGCACATATTGATCTTTGATGGTCTCCAAACCAAATATTTTGAAGTCAAGTTGTGAAAGCATAGTATAGCGATTTAGACAATGCATCAAGAATAACATTTTCTTTACCCTTCTTGTGTTTAATGACATAAGGGAAAGTCTCAATGAATTCAACCCATTTAGCATGTCTACGATTCAGTTTAGCTTGACTTTTAATATGTTTCAAAGATTCATGATCGTAATGTATAACAAATTCTTTGGGCCATAAATAATGTTGCCATGTTTCTAAAGTCCTAACAAGAGCATATAATTCTTTATCATAAGTAGAGTAATTCAGACTAGGCCCACTCAATTTTTCGTAAAAGTATGCAACAGGTTTGCCATCTTGTAATAACACACCTCCTAATCCAATTCCACTAGCATCACATTCAAGCTCAAAAGTCTTATTAAAATCAGAAGTTGGAGTAAAGGAGCATGTGTCAACTTATCTTTCAATACCGTGAAGGCTTCTTCCCGTATGGTACCCCAAACAAAAGGCACATCCTTCTTTGTAAGCTCATTGAGAGGTGCAGCAATGGTGCTGAAATCTCTCACAAAACGCCTATAGAAACCAGCGAGGCCAAGGAAACTCCTCACTTGTGTGACTGCTTTGGGCTGCGCCAACTCTCAATAGCTTCAATCTTGGCTTTATCAACTTCAATTCCCTCGTGGAGTAACAACATAGCCAAGAAAAGATACTCGGTCGGTGCAAAAGGTGCACTTCCTAAGGTTACCAAACAAACGCATCACGAGAGCATTAAAAACAGCACGAAATGTTCCAAATGTTCTTCCAAAGATTTGCTATAAATCAAGATATCATCAAAATAGACTACCACAAATCGTCCAATGAAAGCACGAAACTTCGCTCATTAATCTCATGAAAGTACTAGGTGCATTAGTTAACCCAAAAGGCATGACTAACCACTCATATAATCCAAACTTAGTTTTAAATGCTGTTTTCCATTCATCTCCCAATTTCATACGAATTTGATGGTATCCACTACGCAAATCAACTTTGGAGAATATTGTAGAGCCACTCAATTCATCAAGCATATCATCTAGCCTAGGAATAGGGTGACGATAACTAATAGTAATATTATTAATGCCTCTACAATCAACACACATACGCGATGTACCATCCTTTTTCGCACTAGAATAATAGGAACAAAGACAAGGACTAAGGGATTCGCAGATATAACCTTTGTCGAGCAGCTCCTTGTACTTGACGATAATCTCCTTCGCCTCCTCCGGATTGGTACGGTATGGTGCACGGTTGGTAATGATGCACCGGAATTAAGTCAATTTGATGCTCAATCCTCGAATAGGTGGTAATCCCGTGGCACGCCTTGTGGAAAGACGCCAAATAACTCCCCGCAAAATGTTAGTGACAAAGAGGGGCAAAGAGGAAGGCACGCCCTCGAATGAAAATAATGCCTCTTTGCACACAAAAGCATAGCAAACAGATTTGCTAAAATCTAGCTCATCAATATCAGATTTAGTGGCAAGTAAACATGCACTTTTCAATTTAATTTCGTAAAAACACTAGATGGTTTATTATTAGGCTTCATATGTTGCTCAAATTCTTTTGCCACAATCTGATTTTCACTCTTATTTTTCTCCTGCTTTTGCTTTATTAGCTCTATTAATATCATCTTTCAAAATGGACTCAGGAGTCATAGGAAGCAAAGTAATATTTTTATCCTTATGAACAAGAGTATACCGATTGTTTCTACCATGGTGTACAGAATTTTATCAAATTGCCATGGTCTACCAAGTAATAAGGAACATGCTTGCATAGGTACCACATCACAATCAACATAATCAGATATGTAGAGATACTAAAATGCACACTAACAAGACGTGTTACCTTAACCTTGCCGCTGTTGTTGAACCATTGGATGTAGTAAGGATGTGGATGTGGTCTTGTGGTGAGAGATAGCTTCCACCATCTCCATGCTAGCCAAGTTGTTGCAGCTCCTCCATCTATGATGACGCTAATAGAACGCTCCTTCACAACTCCCTTTGTATGGAACAAATTATGCCTCCGATTTTGCTCACTTGTGTAACCTGCACACTCAAAACACGCTGAGCAACTAAACATTCATACCGCCAAGATCTTCAGCAGCCATGTATTGTGTCTCATGATCGTAATCATCTCCACCGTGTTCCTCATGTGTAATAAGAGCCAAAGTCTCTCATCATAGTCACTAGCGGACTCATACCCACCATCCTCGTGAGCAATCATCACACGCTGAGATTTGCATTCTCTCAAGAAAATGTCCTCTTCCCTTACAACGACGACAAATAATATCACTTGTGTGCCCTGCTGACGCCATGGAAGAAGAAGAGCTCGTGCAGGCCCGCAGTGTGCTCTTGGCGATAGTGGTGGTTGTGCCTCGCTTTCTTGTATCACGGTTGGAGGTGGCACCAAGGAGGTGATGGTGCAAAGGAAGTAGATGATGCACGTGGTGTCCATGATGAAGGTCGACCTGCAGAAAAGTTAGTGCGCGCCAATGCCTCGCCGATCCTCAAGACTTCACGCTCAGCTTTACAAGCAAGATGGAATAAACGAGTGATATTATTATAATCCTTATAGTCTAGAATGGTCTCAATCTCTATTTAATCCACCCGTAAAACGTGCAAGCATAGCTTCATTCTCCTCAACAATACCACATCTAATCAAGCCAGCTTTGTAATTCCCGATAATATTCTTCTACAGAATTTTTTCCTTGTCTTAAGCGCTGCAATTTTTGAAGTAATTCACGCTGATAATATGGTGGAACCCAACGAGTACGCATAGCAGTTTTCAAAGCAGCCCAAGTAGCTGGAACAGATATAATCTACAATGTTCGCACCACCAAACACATGCAAAGCTAGTGAAAGCACAAACAAAGCAGCAGAACACGCCTCTCCTCGTGATATTGTAAACATGTAAATCGTTGTTCAGCTTAACTCCCAAGTAAGATATATATCAGAACATATCTACCCTCAAATGGTGGAATATTCAATTTCAGTTTAGGAGATGGTCATGATCTCGCACTGAGGGGAGCCCTAATATTGCCATTATTTGCATGTGGACGACCGGTGGTTGTGGTGCCGGTGGTTGCACGTAGTTCGATGTTGATCAACCTCATCCTCATAATCGCCCACATACTCATCATCCTCCTCAGCACCAAAGCAGCAGTAGCAGGAGCCAAAGAAGCACCAACAGCAGAGAGCAGCTGCACCAGAATTTTGTCCTCGCTCAATAGGAACACGCCGAGCTCGCCCATACCGATTCGAAGGGGCGAGTTGTTGTCGCTGCAGAGGTGCGATAGGTGCAGCCGCGCGGTGGTTGTGGAAAACGCATGAGCAATTCATCAAACTTGCTATCAAGCTTTGTTTCAAACGCCTTCTCAATGCCATCTATCTTCTCCATGGCCTCACAAATCTGTTTAGCACATCTTGCACCTGTCCAATCATCATTTGCTGAAACTTATCATGTAGCTGTTTGTTCGTCGTTCTCCCAATCAGCCTCATCGGCTTGTGATCCTACCATGGTTAGCAGCAATAGAAACACACAAGAATATGATCCTACAGACTACTAAGAAGTGGTGGTGGTGTGGTCACAAACCCAACCGCAAGCAAATCTCAAATTCTACCAGCCTACCCAAAGAAGAGGTGGTGATCGCAACCGCTAGTAGTCAAAACTCTCAAAGCTTGGATATAGCGACACTGTGGAGAATCAAACGCACGACGAGATGTATGTGGAGCTGGAAGGCTTATAATATGGTAGCAAAAAGGTCAAGAATAATCAATTCAGAGATGCAAAGTTGAATAAACGCCAACGACGGTATCATCAGGTGGTCCTAGGCTAGACCGTGCTAGAGACGCGAGCCTAGAACACTAACAAAATCACGGCGCTGCACGTAAACAAGGGAGGAGCACACTCAATTTTTTTTTTTTTTTTTTTTTTGCGCTTTTTTTTTTTTTTTTTTTTTTGAAAAATCACTATAATGGCGAAAAGTCTCAAAACTCTTCCTGTGTCAAACCGACAGGATGGGCACGAAATTTTTTCGACCAATTTTTTTTTTTTTTTTTGAAAACTCGAAACGGGTCAAAAAACTTTCTATAACGGCGATCGCCTCAATACGCTTAGAAACACCTAAAATAGGATAGCCAGAAAATTTTTGTCCCGCATGCTTTTGGAAAATTTTGGGCCTAAACGAGGGTGGTTTCCGACTCGTTTTTTGAAACCAACCTCTTCTACGGACGGCAAAAGATTGCTGAATCAAACCTACTCGCATAAGGAAACACGAATCGAAAACTAGATGGATCCCAAAACAAACCTAATATGCAAGGAACTCGGATTGGTGGTGGATATATGGTGGTGGTATATGGCAACGGATGGGTATATGGCAGCGTGGTGGTATATGGATACGGATTCAAGCGGATTCGATAAGCGGTGGTGGTAGATGGCAGGGCGATGATGATGATGGCGCGCGGCGGCGTGACAACTTATGACCGTAACTCAAACTCTAAAAGACTAGACTCTAAGACCAAAGAACTTGACACGACGATGCAACCGCAAATTCAACAAAGCAAATACGTAAAAGATTATGCAAAGGCTCGATTGGTTCGGACGGATGAACTAACCCTAATTTTTTTTGGCTTTTTCGTGGACTATAGGTATGAAGAATGACTCGATCTAAACTACGAAAAACCGTAAAATCTCACCGAGCAACCTCGAAATCTGATACCACTTGATAGAGGCAAAGGTGTCCCGCCTTTCGATGAGATGGTGGATTTCGCTTTGGTGGAAGTCGACTTTGACGATCCGACTACGAAGGCGCGAGGACGCCGCGCTTTAGCAATCGCTAAACCAACTCCGAGAGGTTATTGACCACGCCGAGCACGATCAACTCGACCACGAGGGTCTATTTCGCGAGCAAACGAAGAACAAGCAAGAAACCGAGATTGCAACTGGATATTGCGAATATAAGATGAAAGCTTTATTGATCAAGGTGGGGTTCTGTGACGCTTTGTCCGGTCGCTGAACACAAACGGCACGCCGGTTGCAGCTATGGCTAACTTTTGATCTAAACAAAACCCAAAGTCTAAACGGTGCCCTAAGGGCTGTATATATGGAGGAAGAGGGGTGAATTTCGTGGCCCTTGGTGGAGGGGTCCAAACTAACCCTATCTCTTGTTTCCCCACACATACGGACTCTAAAAATAGCCTATACTAATGTATTTCGAAATTACATGGGCCTGGCCCAATAATAAGGTGACGCAAAGACCTAGAATAGCCTCTGGACGAAATTTATGAAGTGGCATCTTGTATATTTCGTCCAAGGCTTCATGCACTCATTATGGTGGCTTCAAAGTCCTGAAATCATCACTTGTAACTCCATTCTGTCCTCTTGCGCATGCCATCATCTCCATGCTTGTTCTTGCTCCAATGTTCATCCTTCTCCAAGCTAGGCCCTTCATTTGTAAGCAAAACAAATGTATCCAATTTAGGCAAAGATCATATTCTCATGAACATTAGAATCATTACCAAGAAACGAAAGTACCGTAATTTAGTTGGCGGCGCGCGAGCTCTAGTAATTGGTCCAAGATGTATAGCAAATAGGGCTGTGGGTGTAACAATGGTATTGATGTCCTCATCACCTTGAAAGTACTTCATTTTCCCGTGCGCTTTTGCCTAACCGCCCCCTTGAAAATTTTTTGTCCTCTATAGTGGAGATATATCGCTTCCACATATATATTGACCGATGCCAGAATGCCCTTTTGTTCTTGGCTTTCACGCCGCATGAGTTACAAAGATGCCATCCGCTAAAACAAGGAGAATAAGGCATATAGCCACTGGATTTTCTTCAATTTACGGCCAAATGAGATCGCCTTGATCATAGAGCATCCGCAGAAGGTACGCTTGTCCCTACCAGGGGGCTAATGTCTATAAGCAACATAATCTCTCGAATTTCCTTCAAAAGGAAGTGCCAATGGGTTCGTAAACTTGTCTCAAAAACAGCGATTTAATGATGTTCTTTGACTTTCGGGCCAAAAGTCCTGCTTAAGGCTGAATTTGAGGGTACTCCGGCCTCCCGGCGCAAGCGGGAGTATTTTTGATTCGCATGCTCGCCATGAAAGCAGTTTGAGTACTTATGGGTCCGACACGGACCAATGACAAAATTATGACCGCTTTAGTGAACATCTGTCCATTCTATGGCGCCCTTGAAAGTACTTCATTTTCTCGCGCGCTTTTTGCCCGAACCGCCCAAAATTTCTTGTCCTCTATAGTGGAGATATCGCTTCCACATATATATTGACCGATGCCAGAATGCCCTTTTGTTCTTGGCTTTCACGCGCATGAGTTACAAAGATGCCATCCGCGAAAAACAAGGAGAATAAGGCATATAGTCACTGGATTTTCTTCAATTTACGGCCAAATGAGATTGCCTTGATCATAGAGCATCCGCAGAAAGGTACGCTTGTCCCTACCAGGGGGCTAATGTCTATAAGCAACATAATCTCTCAAATTTCCTTCAAAAGGAAGTGCCAATGGGTTCGTAAACTTGTCTCAAAAAAATGCGATTTAATGATGTTCTTTGACTTTCAGGCCAAAAAGTCCTGCTTAAGGCTGAATTTGAGGGTACTCCGGCCTCCTAGCGCAAGCGGGAGTATTTTTGATTCGCAACCGCCATGAGCAGTTTGAGTACTTATGGGTCCGACACGACTCCAATGACAAAATTATGACCGCTTTAGTGAACATCTATCCATTCTATGGCGCCCTTGAAAGTACTTCATTTTCTCGCGCGCTTTTTGCCTAACCGCCTAAAATTTCTTGTCCTCTATAGTGGAGATATCGCTTCCACATATATATCGACCGATGCCAGAATGCCCTTTTGTTCTTGGCTTTCACGCCGCATGAGTTACAAAGATGCCATCCGCGAAAACAAGGAGAATAAGGCATATAGTCACTGGATTTTCTTCAATTTACGCCAAATGAGATTGCCTTGATCATAGAGCATCCGCAGAAGGTACGCTTGTCCCTACCAGGGGGCTAATGTCTATAAGCAACATAATCTCTCGAATTTCCTTCAAAAGGAAGTGCCAATGGGTTCGTAAACTTGTCTCAAAAACAAGCGATTTAATGATGTTCTTTGACTTTCAGGCCAAAAAGTCCTGCTTAAGGCTGAATTTGAGGGTACTCCGGCCTCCCGGCGCAAGCGGGAGTATTTTTGATTCGCATGCCCGCCATGAAAGCAGTTTGAGTACTTATGGGTCCGACACGGACCAATGACAAAATTATGACCGCTTTAGTGAACATCTGTCCATTCTATGGCGCCCTTGAAAGTACTTCATTTTCTCGCGCGCTTTTGCCTAACCGCCTAAAATTTCTTGTCCTCTATAGAGGAGATATCGCTTCCACATATATATTGACCGATGCCAGAATGCCCTTTTGTTCTTGGCTTTCACGCCGCATGAGTTACAAAGATGCCATCCGCGAAAACAAGGAGAATAAGGCATATAGTCACTGGATTTTCTTCAATTTACGGCCAAATGAGATCGCCTTGATCATAGAGCATCCGCAGAAGGTACGCTTTGTCCCTACCAGGGGGCTAATGTCTATAAGCAACATAATCTCTCAAATTTCCTTCAAAAGGAAGTGCCAATGGGTTCGTAAACTTGTCTCAAAAAACAGCGATTTAATGATGTTCTTTGACTTTCAGGCCAAAAAGTCCTGCTTAAGGCTGAATTTGAGGGTACTCCGCCTCCTAGCGCAAGCGGGAGTATTTTTGATTCGCACGCCGCCGTGAGCAGTTTGAGTACTTATGGGTCCGACACGGACCAATGACAAAATTATGACCGCTTTAGTGAACATCTGTCCATTCTATGGCGCCCTTGAAAGTACTTCATTTTCTCGCGCGCGCTTTTTGCCCGATTGCCCTAAAATTTCTTGTCCTCTATAGTGGAGATATCGCTTCCACATATATATTGACCGATGCCAGAATGCCCTTTTGTTCTTGGCTTTCACGCCGCATGAGTTACAAAGATGCCATCCGCGAAAACAAGGAGAATAAGGCATATAGTCACGCTGGATTTTCTTCAATTTACGGCCAAATGAGATTGCCTTGATCATAGAGCATCCGCAGAAGGTACGCTTGTCCCTACCAGGGGGCTAATGTCTATAAGCAACATAATCTCTCGAATTTCCTTCAAAAGGAAGTGCCAATGGGTTCGTAAACTTGTCTCAAAAACAGCGATTTAATGATGTTCTTTGACTTTCAGGCCAAAAAGTCCTGCTTAAGGCTGAATTTGAGGGTACTCCGGCCTCCTAGCGCAAGCGGGAGTATTTTTTGATTCGCACACCATGCGAGCAGTTTGAGTACTTATGGGTCCGACACGGACCAATGACAAAATTATGACCGCTTTAGTGAACATCTGTCCATTCTATGGCGCCCTTGAAAGTACTTCATTTTCTCGCGCGCTTTTTGCCTACCGCCCAAAATTTCTTGTCCTCTATAGAGGAGATATCGCTTCCACATATATATCGACCGATGCCAGAATGCCCTTTTGTTCTTGGCTTTCACGCGCATGAGTTACAAAGATGCCATCCGCGAAAACAAGGAGAATAAGGCATATAGTCATGGATTTTCTTCAATTTACGGCCAAATGAGATCGCCTTGATCATAGAGCATCCGCAGAAGGTACGCTTGTCCCTACCAGGGGGCTAATGTCTATAAGCAACATAATCTCTCGAATTTCCTTCAAAAGGAAGTGCCAATGGGTTCGTAAACTTGTCTCAAAAAAATAGCGATTTAATGATGTTCTTTGACTTTCGTGGCCAAAAGTCCTGCTTAAGGCTGAATTTGAGGGTACTCCGCCTCCTAGCGCAAGCGGGAGTATTTTTGATTCGCACGCTCGCCATGAAGCAGTTTGAGTACTTATGGGTCCGACACGGACTCAATGACAAAATTATGACCGCTTTAGTGAACATCCGTCCATTCTATGGCGCCCTTGAAAGTACTTCATTTTCTCGCGCGCTTTTTGCCTAACCGCCCCAAAATTTCTTGTCCTCTATAGTGGAGATATCGCTTCCATATATATATGACCGATGCCAGAATGCCCTTTTGTTCTTGGCTTTCACGCCGCATGAGTTACAAAGATGCCATCCGCTAAAACAAGGAGAATAAGGCATATAGTCACTGGATTTTCTTCAATTTACGGCCAAATGAGATTGCCTGATCATAGAGCATCCGCAGAAGGTACGCTTGTCCCTACCAGGGGGCTAATGTCTATAAGCAACATAATCTCTCGAATTTCCTTCAAAAGGAAGTGCCAATGGGTTCAGAAACTTGTCTGAAAAACAGCGACGAATGATGTTCTTTGACTTTCAGGGCCAAAAAGTCCTGCTTAAGGCTGAATTTGAGGGTACTCCGTGCCTCCTAGCGCGACCGGGGAGGATTTTTTTGGATTCACATGCTCGCCGCGAGCAGTTTGAGTACTTATGGGTCCGACACGGAGTTCGAATGACAAAATAATTACCGTTTTAGTGAACATCTGTCCAATCTATGGCAGTCCTTGAAAGTACTTCATTTTCTCGCGCGCTTTTGCTAATTGCCCCAAAATTTCTTGTCCTCTATAGAGGAGATATCGCTTCCACATATATATTGACCGATGCCAGAATGCCCTTTTGTTCTTGGCTTTCACGCCGCATGAGTTACAAAGATGCCATCCGCGAAAACAAGGAGAATAAGGCATATAGTCACTGGATTTTCTTCAATTTACGGCCAAATGAGATCGCCTTGATCATAGAGCATCCGCAGAAGGTACGCTTGTCCCTACCAGGGGGCTAATGTCTATAAGCAACATAATCTCTCGAATTTCCTTCAAAAGGAAGTGCCAATGGGTTCGTAAACTTGTCTCAAAAACAGCGATTTAATGATGTTCTTTGACTTTCGTAGGCCAAAAGTCCTGCTTAAGGCTGAATTTGAGGGTACTCCGGCCTCCAGCGCAAGCGGGAGTATTTTTGATTCGCATGCCGCCATGAAGCAGTTTGAGTACTTATGGGTCCGACACGGACCAATGACAAAATTATGACCGCTTTAGTGAACATCCGTCCATTCTATGGCGCCTTGAAAGTACTTCATTTTCCGCGCGCTTTTTGCCTAACCGCCCAAAATTTCTTGTCCTCTATAGAGGAGATATCGCTTCCATATATATTGACCGATGCCAGAATGCCCTTTTGTTCTTGGCTTTCACGCGCATGAGTTACAAAGATGCCATCCGCGAAAAACAAGGAGAATAAGGCATATAGTCACTGGATTTTCTTCAATTTACGGCCAAATGAGATTGCCTTGATCATAGAGCATCCGCAGAAGGTACGCTTGTCCCTACCAGGGGGCTAATGTCTATAAGCAACATAATCTCTCGAATTTCCTTCAAAAGGAAGTGCCAATGGGTTCGTAAACTTGTCTCAAAAACAGCGATTTAATGATGTTCTTTGACTTTCGTACAAAAAGTCCTGCTTAAGGCTGAATTTGAGGGTACTCCGGCCTCCCGCGCGCAAGCGGGAGTATTTTTGATTCGCATGCTCGCCATGAGCAGTTTGAGTACTTATGGGTCCGACACGGACTCAATGACAAAATTATGACCGCTTTAGTGAACATCTGTCCATTCTATGGCGCCCTTGAAAGTACTTCATTTTCTCGCGCTTTTTTGCCTAACCGCCCAAAATTTCTTGTCCTCTATAGAGGAGATATCGCTTCCACATATATATCGACCGATGCCAGAATGCCCTTTTGTTCTTGGCTTTCACGCCGCATGAGTTACAAAGATGCCATCCGCTAAAACAAGGAGAATAAGGCATATAGTCACTGGATTTTCTTCAATTTACGGCCAAATGAGATTGCCTTGATCATAGAGCATCCGCAGAAGGTACGCTTTGTCCCTACCAGGGGGCTAATGTCTATAAGCAACATAATCTCTCGAATTTCCTTCAAAAGGAAGTGCCAATGGGTTCGTAAACTTGTCTCAAAAAACAGCGATTTAATGATGTTCTTTGACTTTCGGCCAAAAAGTCCTGCTTAAGGCTGAATTTGAGGGTACTCCGGCCTCCCGCGCAAGCGGGAGTATTTTCTGATTCGCACGCCGCCATGAGCAGTTTGAGTACTTATGGGTCCGACACGGACCAATGACAAAATTATGACCGCTTTAGTGAACATCTGTCCATTCTATGGCGCCCTTGAAAGTACTTCATTTTCTCGCGCGCTTTTTGCCTAACCGCCCTAAAATTTCTTGTCCTCTATAGAGGAGATATCGCTTCCACATATATATCGACCGATGCCAGAATGCCCTTTGTTCTTGGCTTTCACGCCGCATGAGTTACAAAGATGCCATCCGCGAAAACAAGGAGAATAAGGCATATAGTCACTGGATTTTCTTCAATTTACGGCCAAATGAGATTGCCTTGATCATAGAGCATCCGCAGAAGGTACGCTTGTCCCTACCAGGGGGCTAATGTCTATAAGCAACATAATCTCTCAAATTTCCTTCAAAAGGAAGTGCCAATGGGTTCGTAAACTTGTCTCAAAAATATGATTTAATGATGTTCTTTGACTTTCGTGGCCAAAAAGTCCTTCTTAAGGCTGAATTTGAGGGTACTCCGGCCTCCTAGCGCAAGCGGGAGTATTTTTGATTCGCATGCTCGCCAGCAGTTTGAGTACTTATGGGTCCGACACGGACCAATGACAAAATTATGACCGCTTTAGTGAACATCTGTCCATTCTATGGCGCCCTTGAAAGTACTTCATTTTCCCATGCGCTTTTTGCCTAACCGCCCTAAAATTTCTTGTCCTCTATAGTGGAGATATCGCTTCCACATATATATCGACCGATGCCAGAATGCCCTTTTGTTCTTGGCTTTCACGCCGCATGAGTTACAAAGATGCCATCCGCGAAAACAAGGAGAATAAGGCATATAGTCACTGGATTTTCTTCAATTTACGGCCAAATGAGATTGCCTGATCATAGAGCATCCGCAGAAGGTACGCTTGTCCCTACCAGGGGGCTAATGTCTATAAGCAACATAATCTCTCGAATTTCCTTCAAAAGGAAGTGCCAATGGGTTCGTAAACTTGTCTCAAAAAATAGCGATTTAATGATGTTCTTTGACTTTCGTACAAAAAGTCCTGCTTAAGGCTGAATTTGAGGGTACTCCGCCTCCTAGCGCAAGCGGGAGTATTTTTGATTCGCACACTCGCCATGAAAGCAGTTTGAGTACTTATGGGTCCGACACGGACCAATGACAAAATTATGACCGCTTTAGTGAACATCCGTCCATTCTATGGCGTCCTTGAAAGTACTTCATTTTCTCGCGCTTTTTTGCCTCGACCGCCCAAAATTTCTTGTCCTCTATAGTGGAGATATCGCTTCCACATATATATCGACCGATGCCAGAATGCCCTTTTGTTCTTGGCTTTCACGCCGCATGAGTTACAAAGATGCCATCCGCGAAAAACAAGGAGAATAAGGCATATAGTCACTGGATTTTCTTCAATTTACGGCCAAATGAGATTGCCTTGATCATAGAGCATCCGCAGAAGGTACGCTTGTCCCTACCAGGGGGCTAATGTCTATAAGCAACATAATCTCTCAATTTCCTTCAAAAGGAAGTGCCAATGGGTTCGTAAACTTGTCTCAAAAACAGCGATTTAATGATGTTCTTTGACTTTCGTACCCAAAAGTCCTTCTTAAGGCTGAATTTGAGGGTACTCGCCTCCTCGGCGCAAGCGGGAGTATTTTTGATTCGCACGCTCGCCATGAGCAGTTTGAGTACTTATGGGTCCGACACGGACCAATGACAAAATTATGACCGCTTTAGTGAACATCTGTCCATTCTATGGCGCCCTTGAAAGTACTTCATTTTCTCGCGCTTTTTGCCTAACCGCCCTAAAATTTCTTGTCCTCTATAGAGGAGATATCGCTTCCACATATATATTGACCGATGCCAGAATGCCCTTTTGTTCTTGGCTTTCACGCGCATGAGTTACAAAGATGCCATCCGCAAAAAAACAAGGAGAATAAGGCATATAGTCACTGGATTTTCTTCAATTTACGGCCAAATGAGATCGCCTTGATCATAGAGCATCCGCAGAAGGTACGCTTGTCCCTACCAGGGGGCTAATGTCTATAAGCAACATAATCTCTCGAATTTCCTTCAAAAGGAAGTGCCAATGGGTTCGTAAACTTGTCTCAAAAAACAGCGATTTAATGATGTTCTTTGACTTTCGTACCAAAAAGTCCTGCTTAAGGCTGAATTTGAGGGTACTCCGGCCTCCTAGCGCAAGCGGGAGTATTTTTGATTCGCACACTCGCCATGAAAGCAGTTTGAGTACTTATGGGTCCGACACGGACCAATGACAAAATTATGACCGCTTTAGTGAACATCTGTCCATTCTATGGCGCCCTTGAAAGTACTTCATTTTCTCGCGCGCTTTTTGCCTAACCGCCCTAAAATTTCTTGTCCTCTATAGTGGAGATATCGCTTCCACATATATATTGACCGATGCCAGAATGCCCTTTGTTCTTGGCTTTCACGCCGCATGAGTTACAAAGATGCCATCCGCAAAAACAAGGAGAATAAGGCATATAGTCACTGGATTTTCTTCAATTTACGGCCAAATGAGATTGCCTTGATCATAGAGCATCCGCAGAAGGTACGCTTGTCCCTACCAGGGGGCTAATGTCTATAAGCAACATAATCTCTCAAATTTCCTTCAAAAGGAAGTGCCAATGGGTTCGTAAACTTGTCTCAAAAACAGCGATTTAATGATGTTCTTTGACTTTCGTAGCCAAAAAGTCCTGCTTAAGGCTGAATTTGAGGGTACTCCGGCCTCCCGCGCAAGCGGGAGTATTTTTGATTCGCATGCTCGCCATGAGCAGTTTGAGTACTTATGGGTCCGACACGGACCAATGACAAAATTATGACCGCTTTAGTGAACATCTGTCCATTCTATGGCGTCCTTGAAAGTACTTCATTTTCTCGCGCGCTTTTTGCCGATTGCCCCAAAATTTCTTGTCCTCTATAGAGGAGATATCGCTTCCACATATATATTGACCGATGCCAGAATGCCCTTTTGTTCTTGGCTTTCACGCCGCATGAGTTACAAAGATGCCATCCGCGAAAACAAGGAGAATAAGGCATATAGTCACTGGATTTTCTTCAATTTACGGCCAAATGAGATTGCCTTGATCATAGAGCATCCGCAGAAGGTACGCTTGTCCCTACCAGGGGGCTAATGTCTATAAGCAACATAATCTCTCGAATTTCCTTCAAAAGGAAGTGCCAATGGGTTCGTAAACTTGTCTCAAAAAACAACGATTTAATGATGTTCTTTGACTTTCGTAGCAAAAAGTCCTGCTTAAGGCTGAATTTGAGGGTACTCCGGCCTCCCGCGCAAGCGGGAGTATTTTTGATTCGCACGCCGCCGCGAGCAGTTTGAGTACTTATGGGTCCGACACGGACCAATGACAAAATTATGACCGCTTTAGTGAACATCTGTCCATTCTATGGCGCCCTTGAAAGTACTTCATTTTCTCGCGCGCTTTTTGCCTAACCGCCCAAAATTTCTTGTCCTCTATAGAGGAGATATCGCTTCCACATATATATCGACCGATGCCAGAATGCCCTTTTGTTCTTGGCTTTCACGCGCATGAGTTACAAAGATGCCATCCGCAAAAACAAGGAGAATAAGGCATATAGTCACTGGATTTTCTTCAATTTACGCCAAATGAGATCGCCTTGATCATAGAGCATCCGCAGAAGGTACGCTTGTCCCTACCAGGGGGCTAATGTCTATAAGCAACATAATCTCTCGAATTTCCTTCAAAAGGAAGTGCCAATGGGTTCGTAAACTTGTCTAAAAAACAGCGATTTAATGATGTTCTTTGACTTTCGTAGCAAAAAGTCCTGCTTAAGGCTGAATTTGAGGGTACTCCGCCTCCTAGCGCAAGCGGGAGTATTTTTGATTCGCACGCTCGCCATGAGCAGTTTGAGTACTTATGGGTCCGACACGGACTCAATGACAAAATTATGACCGCTTTAGTGAACATCTGTCCATTCTATGGCGCCCTTGAAAGTACTTCATTTTCTCGCGCGCTTTTTGCCTAACCGCCCAAAATTTCTTGTCCTCTATAGAGGAGATATCGCTTCCACATATATATTGACCGATGCCAGAATGCCCTTTTGTTCTTGGCTTTCACGCCGCATGAGTTACAAAGATGCCATCCGCAAAAACAAGGAGAATAAGGCATATAGTCACTGGATTTTCTTCAATTTACGCCAAATGAGATCGCCTTGATCATAGAGCATCCGCAGAAGGTACGCTTGTCCCTACCAGGGGGCTAATGTCTATAAGCAACATAATCTCTCGAATTTCCTTCAAAAGGAAGTGCCAATGGGTTCGTAAACTTGTCTCAAAAACAGCGATTTAATGATGTTCTTTGACTTTCGTACAAAAAGTCCTGCTTAAGGCTGAATTTGAGGGTACTCCGCCTCCTAGCGCAAGCGGGAGTATTTTTGATTCACACACTCGCCATGAGCAGTTTGAGTACTTATGGGTCCGACACGGACCAATGACAAAATTATGACCGCTTTAGTGAACATCTGTCCATTCTATGGCGCCCTTGAAAGTACTTCATTTTCTCGCGCGCTTTTTGCCTAACCGCCCTAAAATTTCTTGTCCTCTATAGAGGAGATATCGCTTCCACATATATATCGACCGATGCCAGAATGCCCTTTTGTTCTTGGCTTTCACGCCGCATGAGTTACAAAGATGCCATCCGCAAAAACAAGGAGAATAAGGCATATAGTCACTGGATTTTCTTCAATTTACGGCCAAATGAGATTGCCTTGATCATAGAGCATCCGCAGAAGGTACGCTTGTCCCTACCAGGGGGCTAATGTCTATAAGCAACATAATCTCTCAAATTTCCTTCAAAAGGAAGTGCCAATGGGTTCGTAAACTTGTCTCAAAAACAGCGATTTAATGATGTTCTTTGACTTTCGTACCAAAAAGTCCTGCTTAAGGCTGAATTTGAGGGTACTCCGCCTCCTCGGCGCAAGCGGGAGTATTTTTGATTCGCACGCTCGCCGCGAGCAGTTTGAGTACTTATGGGTCCGACACGGACCAATGACAAAATTATGACCGCTTTAGTGAACATCTGTCCATTCTATGGCGTCCTTGAAAGTACTTCATTTTCTCGCGCTTTTTGCCTAACCGCCCTAAAATTTCTTGTCCTCTATAGAGGAGATATCGCTTCCACATATATATTGACCGATGCCAGAATGCCCTTTGTTCTTGGCTTTCACGCCGCATGAGTTACAAAGATGCCATCCGCTAAAAACAAGGAGAATAAGGCATATAGTCACTGGATTTTCTTCAATTTACGGCCAAATGAGATTGCCTTGATCATAGAGCATCCGCAGAAGGTACGCTTGTCCCTACCAGGGGGCTAATGTCTATAAGCAACATAATCTCTCGAATTTCCTTCAAAAGGAAGTGCCAATGGGTTCGTAAACTTGTCTGAAAAAACAGCGATTTAATGATGTTCTTTGACTTTCGTGGCCAAAAAGTCCTGCTTAAGGCTGAATTTGAGGGTACTCCGCCTCCTAGCGCAAGCGGGAGTATTTTTGATTCGCACGCCGCCATGAGCAGTTTGAGTACTTATGGGTCCGACACGGACCAATGACAAAATTATGACCGCTTTAGTGAACATCTGTCCATTCTATGGCGCCCTTGAAAGTACTTCATTTTCTCGCGCGCTTTTTGCCTAACCGCCCTAAAATTTCTTGTCCTCTATAGAGGAGATATCGCTTCCACATATATATCGACCGATGCCAGAATGCCCTTTTGTTCTTGGCTTTCACGCCGCATGAGTTACAAAGATGCCATCCGCAAAAACAAGGAGAATAAGGCATATAGTCACTGGATTTTCTTCAATTTACGGCCAAATGAGATTGCCTTGATCATAGAGCATCCGCAGAAGGTACGCTTTGTCCCTACCAGGGGGCTAATGTCTATAAGCAACATAATCTCTCGAATTTCCTTCAAAAGGAAGTGCCAATGGGTTCGTAAACTTGTCTCAAAAACAGCGATTTAATGATGTTCTTTGACTTTCATGGCCAAAAAGTCCTCCTTAAGGCTGAATTTGAGGGTACTCCGGGCCTCCTGCGCAAGCGGGATGTATTTTTGATTCGCACGCTCGCCGCGAGCAGTTTGAGTACTTATGGGTCCGACACGGACCAATGACAAAATTATGACCGCTTTAGTGAACATCTGTCCATTCTATGGCGCCCTTGAAAGTACTTCATTTTCTCGCGCGCTTTTTGCCTAACCGCCTAAAATTTCTTGTCCTCTATAGTGGAGATATCGCTTCCACATATATATTGACCGATGCCAGAATGCCCTTTTGTTCTTGGCTTTCACGCCGCATGAGTTACAAAGATGCCATCCGCAAAAACAAGGAGAATAAGGCATATAGTCATGGATTTTCTTCAATTTACGGCCAAATGAGATCGCCTTGATCATAGAGCATCCGCAGAAGGTACGCTTGTCCCTACCAGGGGGCTAATGTCTATAAGCAACATAATCTCTCGAATTTCCTTCAAAAGGAAGTGCCAATGGGTTCGTAAACTTGTCTCAAAAAACAGCGATTTAATGATGTTCTTTGACTTTCGTACAAAAAGTCCTGCTTAAGGCTGAATTTGAGGGTACTCCGCCTCCCGCGCAAGCGGGAGTATTTTTGATTCGCACGCTCGCCATGAAGCAGTTTGAGTACTTATGGGTCCGACACGGACCAATGACAAAATTATGACCGCTTTAGTGAACATCTGTCCATTCTATGGCGCCCTTGAAAGTACTTCATTTTCTCGCGCGCTTTTTGCCTAACCGCCCTAAAATTTCTTGTCCTCTATAGAGGAGATATCGCTTCCACATATATATTGACCGATGCCAGAATGCCCTTTTGTTCTTGGCTTTCACGCCGCATGAGTTACAAAGATGCCATCCGCAAAACAAGGAGAATAAGGCATATAGTCACTGGATTTTCTTCAATTTACGCCAAATGAGATTGCCTTGATCATAGAGCATCCGCAGAAGGTACGCTTGTCCCTACCAGGGGGCTAATGTCTATAAGCAACATAATCTCTCGAATTTCCTTCAAAAGGAAGTGCCAATGGGTTCGTAAACTTGTCTCAAAAACAGCGATTTAATGATGTTCTTTGACTTTCGTACCAAAAAGTCCTGCTTAAGGCTGAATTTGAGGGTACTCCGGCCTCCCGCGCAAGCGGGAGTATTTTTGATTCACACACTCGCCATGAGCAGTTTGAGTACTTATGGGTCCGACACGGACTCAATGACAAAATTATGACCGCTTTAGTGAACATCTGTCCATTCTATGGCGTCCTTGAAAGTACTTCATTTTCTCGCGCGCTTTTTGCCTCGATTGCCCTAAAATTTCTTGTCCTCTATAGAGGAGATATCGCTTCACATATATATCGACCGATGCCAGAATGCCCTTTGTTCTTGGCTTTCACGCCGCATGAGTTACAAAGATGCCATCCGCAAAAACAAGGAGAATAAGGCATATAGTCACTGGATTTTCTTCAATTTACGGCCAAATGAGATTGCCTTGATCATAGAGCATCCGCAGAAGGTACGCTTGTCCCTACCAGGGGGCTAATGTCTATAAGCAACATAATCTCTCGAATTTCCTTCAAAAGGAAGTGCCAATGGGTTCGTAAACTTGTCTCAAAAAACAGCGATTTAATGATGTTCTTTGACTTTCAGGCCAAAAAGTCCTGCTTAAGGCTGAATTTGAGGGTACTCCGGCCTCCCGGCGCAAGCGGGAGTATTTTTGATTCACATGCACGCCAGAGCAGTTTGAGTACTTATGGGTCCGACACGGACCAATGACAAAATTATGACCGCTTTAGTGAACATCTGTCCATTCTATGGCGTCCTTGAAAGTACTTCATTTTCTCGCGCGCTTTTTGCCTAACCGCCCCAAAATTTCTTGTCCTCTATAGAGGAGATATCGCTTCCACATATATATTGACCGATGCCAGAATGCCCTTTGTTCTTGGCTTTCACGCCGCATGAGTTACAAAGATGCCATCCGCAAAAAACAAGGAGAATAAGGCATATAGTCACTGGATTTTCTTCAATTTACGGCCAAATGAGATCGCCTTGATCATAGAGCATCCGCAGAAGGTACGCTTGTCCCTACCAGGGGGCTAATGTCTATAAGCAACATAATCTCTCGAATTTCCTTCAAAAGGAAGTGCCAATGGGTTCGTAAACTTGTCCAAAAACAAATGATTTAATGATGTTCTTTGACTTTCAGGCCAAAAAGTCCTGCTTAAGGCTGAATTTGAGGGTACTCCGGCCTCCCGCGCGCAAGCGGGAGTATTTTTGATTCGCATGCTCGCCGCGAGCAGTTTGAGTACTTATGGGTCCGACACGGACCAATGACAAAATTATGACCGCTTTAGTGAACATCTGTCCATTCTATGGCGCCCTTGAAAGTACTTCATTTTCTCGCGCTTTTTGCCTAACCGCCCTAAAATTTCTTGTCCTCTATAGAGGAGATATCGCTTCCACATATATATTGACCGATGCCAGAATGCCCTTTTGTTCTTGGCTTTCACGCCGCATGAGTTACAAAGATGCCATCCGCAAAAACAAGGAGAATAAGGCATATAGTCACTGGATTTTCTTCAATTTACGCCAAATGAGATTGCCTTGATCATAGAGCATCCGCAGAAGGTACGCTTGTCCCTACCAGGGGGCTAATGTCTATAAGCAACATAATCTCTCGAATTTCCTTCAAAAGGAAGTGCCAATGGGTTCGTAAACTTGTCTCAAAAACAGCGATTTAATGATGTTCTTTGACTTTCGTACCAAAAAGTCCTGCTTAAGGCTGAATTTGAGGGTACTCCGGCCTCCTAGCGCAAGCGGGAGTATTTTTGATTCACACACCGCCATGAGCAGTTTGAGTACTTATGGGTCCGACACGGACTCAATGACAAAATTATGACCGCTTTAGTGAACATCTGTCCATTCTATGGCGCCCCTGAAAGTACTTCATTTTCTCGCGCTTTTTGCCCGAACCGCCCCAAAATTTCTTGTCCTCTATAGAGGAGATATCGCTTCCACATATATATCGACCGATGCCAGAATGCCCTTTTGTTCTTGGCTTTCACGCCGCATGAGTTACAAAGATGCCATCCGCAAAAAACAAGGAGAATAAGGCATATAGTCACTGGATTTTCTTCAATTTACGGCCAAATGAGATTGCCTTGATCATAGAGCATCCGCAGAAGGTACGCTTTGTCCCTACCAGGGGGCTAATGTCTATAAGCAACATAATCTCTCGAATTTCCTTCAAAAGGAAGTGCCAATGGGTTCGTAAACTTGTCTCAAAAACAGCGATTTAATGATGTTCTTTGACTTTCGTACAAAAAGTCCTGCTTAAGGCTGAATTTGAGGGTACTCGGCCTCCCGCGCAAGCGGGAGTATTTTTGATTCGCACGCCGCCGCGAGAGCAGTTTGAGTACTTATGGGTCCGACACGGACCAATGACAAAATTATGACCGCTTTAGTGAACATCTGTCCATTCTATGGCGCCCTTGAAAGTACTTCATTTTCTCGCGCGCTTTTTGCCCGACCGCCCTAAAATTTCTTGTCCTCTATAGAGGAGATATCGCTTCCACATATATATTGACCGATGCCAGAATGCCCTTTTGTTCTTGGCTTTCACGCCGCATGAGTTACAAAGATGCCATCCGCGAAAAACAAGGAGAATAAGGCATATAGTCACTGGATTTTCTTCAATTTACGCCAAATGAGATTGCCTTGATCATAGAGCATCCGCAGAAGGTACGCTTGTCCCTACCAGGGGGCTAATGTCTATAAGCAACATAATCTCTCGAATTTCCTTCAAAAGGAAGTGCCAATGGGTTCGTAAACTTGTCTCAAAAACAGCGATTTAATGATGTTCTTTGACTTTCGGGCCAAAAAGTCCTGCTTAAGGCTGAATTTGAGGGTACTCCGCCTCCCGGCGCAAGCGGGAGTATTTTTGATTCACACGCCATGAAAGCAGTTTGAGTACTTATGGGTCCGACACGGACCAATGACAAAATTATGACCGCTTTAGTGAACATCTGTCCATTCTATGGCGCCCTTGAAAGTACTTCATTTTCTCGCGCTTTTTGCCTAACCGCCCTAAAATTTCTTGTCCTCTATAGAGGAGATATCGCTTCCACATATATATTGACCGATGCCAGAATGCCCTTTTGTTCTTGGCTTTCACGCCGCATGAGTTACAAAGATGCCATCCGCAAAACAAGGAGAATAAGGCATATAGTCACTGGATTTTCTTCAATTTACGGCCAAATGAGATTGCCTTGATCATAGAGCATCTACAGAAGGTACGCTTGTCCCTACCAGGGGGCTAATGTCTATAAGCAACATAATCTCTCGAATTTCCTTCAAAAGGAAGTGCCAATGGGTTCGTAAACTTGTCTCAAAAAACAGCGATTTAATGATGTTCTTTGACTTTCAGTACAAAAAGTCCTGCTTAAGGCTGAATTTGAGGGTACTCCGGCCTCCCGCGCAAGCGGGAGTATTTTTGATTCACACACTCGCCATGAAAGCAGTTTGAGTACTTATGGGTCCGACACGGACTCAATGACAAAATTATGACCGCTTTAGTGAACATCTGTCCATTCTATGGCAGCCCTTGAAAGTACTTCATTTTCTCGCGCTTTTTGCCTAACCGCCTAAAATTTCTTGTCCTCTATAGAGGAGATATCGCTTCCACATATATATTGACCGATGCCAGAATGCCCTTTTGTTCTTGGCTTTCACGCCGCATGAGTTACAAAGATGCCATCCGCTAAAACAAGGAGAATAAGGCATATAGTCACTGGATTTTCTTCAATTTACGGCCAAATGAGATTGCCTTGATCATAGAGCATCCGCAGAAGGTACGCTTGTCCCTACCAGGGGGCTAATGTCTATAAGCAACATAATCTCTCGAATTTCCTTCAAAAGGAAGTGCCAATGGGTTCGTAAACTTGTCTCAAAAACAGCGATTTAATGATGTTCTTTGACTTTCAGGCCAAAAAGTCCTGCTTAAGGCTGAATTTGAGGGTACTCCGCCTCCGCGCAAGCGGGAGTATTTTTGATTCGCACGCCGCCATGAAAGCAGTTTGAGTACTTATGGGTCCGACACGGACCAATGACAAAATTATGACCGCTTTAGTGAACATCTGTCCATTCTATGGCAGTCCTTGAAAGTACTTCATTTTCTCGCGCTTTTTGCCTAACCGCCCAAAATTTCTTGTCCTCTATAGAGGAGATATCGCTTCCACATATATATTGACCGATGCCAGAATGCCCTTTTGTTCTTGGCTTTCACGCGCATGAGTTACAAAGATGCCATCCGCAAAAACAAGGAGAATAAGGCATATAGTCACTGGATTTTCTTCAATTTACGCCAAATGAGATTGCCTTGATCATAGAGCATCCGCAGAAGGTACGCTTGTCCCTACCAGGGGGCTAATGTCTATAAGCAACATAATCTCTCGAATTTCCTTCAAAAGGAAGTGCCAATGGGTTCGTAAACTTGTCCAAAAAACAGCGATTTAATGATGTTCTTTGACTTTCGTGCCAAAAAGTCCCGCTTAAGGCTGAATTTGAGGGTACTCCGCCTCCCGGCAAGCGGGAGTATTTTTGATTCACATGCTCGCCATGAGCAGTTTGAGTACTTATGGGTCCGACACGGACTCAATGACAAAATTATGACCGCTTTAGTGAACATCTGTCCATTCTATGGCGCCCTTGAAAGTACTTCATTTTCGCGCGCTTTTTGCCCGACCGCCCCAAAATTTCTTGTCCTCTATAGAGGAGATATCGCTTCCACATATATATTGACCGATGCCAGAATGCCCTTTTGTTCTTGGCTTTCACGCCGCATGAGTTACAAAGATGCCATCCGCAAAAACAAGGAGAATAAGGCATATAGTCACTGGATTTTCTTCAATTTACGGCCAAATGAGATTGCCTTGATCATAGAGCATCCGCAGAAGGTACGCTTGTCCCTACCAGGGGGCTAATGTCTATAAGCAACATAATCTCTCGAATTTCCTTCAAAAGGAAGTGCCAATGGGTTCGTAAACTTGTCTCAAAAAACAGCGATTTAATGATGTTCTTTGACTTTCGGCCAAAAAGTCCTGCTTAAGGCTGAATTTGAGGGTACTCCGCCTCCCGCACAAGCGGGAGTATTTTTGATTCGCATGCTCGCCATGAGCAGTTTGAGTACTTATGGGTCCGACACGGACTCAATGACAAAATTATGACCGCTTTAGTGAACATCTGTCCATTCTATGGCAGCCCTTGAAAGTACTTCATTTTCTCGCAGCGCTTTTTGCCCGACCGCCCAAAATTTCTTGTCCTCTATAGAGGAGATATCGCTTCCACATATATATCGACCGATGCCAGAATGCCCTTTTGTTCTTGGCTTTCACGCCGCATGAGTTACAAAGATGCCATCCGCAAAAACAAGGAGAATAAGGCATATAGTCACTGGATTTTCTTCAATTTACGGCCAAATGAGATTGCCTTGATCATAGAGCATCTAGAGAAGGTACGCTTGTCCCTACCAGGGGGCTAATGTCTATAAGCAACATAATCTCTCGAATTTCCTTCAAAAGGAAGTGCCAATGGGTTCGTAAACTTGTCTCAAAAAACAGCGATTTAATGATGTTCTTTGACTTTCGTAGCCAAAAAGTCCTGCTTAAGGCTGAATTTGAGGGTACTCCGCCTCCTAGCGCAAGCGGGAGTATTTTTGATTCACACACTCGCCATGAAAGCAGTTTGAGTACTTATGGGTCCGACACGGACCAATGACAAAATTATGACCGCTTTAGTGAACATCTGTCCATTCTATGGCGTCCTTGAAAGTACTTCATTTTCTCGCGCGCTTTTTGCCTAACCGCCCAAAATTTCTTGTCCTCTATAGTGGAGATATCGCTTCCACATATATATCGACCG
Source organism: Aegilops speltoides (assembly GCA_021437245.1). Taxonomy (NCBI): domain Eukaryota; kingdom Viridiplantae; phylum Streptophyta; class Magnoliopsida; order Poales; family Poaceae; genus Aegilops; species Aegilops speltoides. Next base: position 134,009 of record JAHHZJ010000658.1, on the reverse strand, counting down.
ATGCCAGAATGCCCTTTTGTTCTTGGCTTTCACGCCGCATGAGTTACAAAGATGCCATCCGCGAAAACAAGGAGAATAAGGCATATAGTCACTGGATTTTCTTCAATTTACGCCAAATGAGATTGCCTTGATCATAGAGCATCCGCAGAAGGTACGCTTGTCCCTACCAGGGGGCTAATGTCTATAAGCAACATAATCTCTCAAATTTCCTTCAAAAGGAAGTGCCAATGGGTTCGTAAACTTGTCTCAAAAACAGCGATTTAATGATGTTCTTTGACTTTCAGGCCAAAAAGTCCTGCTTAAGGCTGAATTTGAGGGTACTCCGGCCTCCCGCGCGCAAGCGGGAGTATTTTTGATTCACACACTCGCCATGAAAGCAGTTTGAGTACTTATGGGTCCGACACGGACCAATGACAAAATTATGACCGTTTTAGTGAACATCTGTCCATTCTATGGCAGTCCTTGAAAGTACTTCATTTTCTCGCGCGCTTTTTGCCTGACCGCCCCAAAATTTCTTGTCCTCTATAGTGGAGATATCGCTTCCACATATATATTGACCGATGCCAGAATGCCCTTTTGTTCTTGGCTTTCACGCCGCATGAGTTACAAAGATGCCATCCGCGAAAACAAGGAGAATAAGGCATATAGTCACTGGATTTTCTTCAATTTACGCCAAATGAGATTGCCTTGATCATAGAGCATCCGCAGAAGGTACGCTTTGTCCCTACCAGGGGGCTAATGTCTATAAGCAACATAATCTCTCAATTTCCTTCAAAAGGAAGTGCCAATGGGTTCGTAAACTTGTCTCAAAAACAGCGATTTAATGATGTTCTTTGACTTTCAGGCCAAAAGTCCTGCTTAAGGCTGAATTTGAGGGTACTCCGGCCTCCAGCGCAAGCGGGAGTATTTTTTGATTCGCACGCCGCCATGAAAGCAGTTTGAGTACTTATGGGTCCGACACGGACCAATGACAAAATTATGACCGCTTTAGTGAACATCTGTCCATTCTATGGCAGTCCTTGAAAGTACTTCATTTTCTCGCGCTTTTTGCCTATTGCCCTAAAATTTCTTGTCCTCTATAGTGGAGATATCGCTTCCACATATATATCGACCGATGCCAGAATGCCCTTTTGTTCTTGGCTTTCACGCCGCATGAGTTACAAAGATGCCATCCGCAAAACAAGGAGAATAAGGCATATAGTCACTGGATTTTCTTCAATTTACGCCAAATGAGATTGCCCGGATCATAGAGCATCCGCAGAAGGTACGCTTGTCCCTACCAGGGGGCTAATGTCTATAAGCAACATAATCTCTCGAATTTCCTTCAAAAGGAAGTGCCAATGGGTTCGTAAACTTGTCTCAAAAACAATGATTTAATGATGTTCTTTGACTTTCAGGCCAAAAAGTCCTGCTTAAGGCTGAATTTGAGGGTACTCCGGCCTCCCGCGCAAGCGGGAGTATTTTTGATTCACACGCCGCCATGAGCAGTTTGAGTACTTATGGGTCCGACACGGACTCAATGACAAAATTATGACCGCTTTAGTGAACATCTGTCCATTCTATGGCGTCCTTGAAAGTACTTCATTTTCTCGCGCGCTTTTGCCCGATTGCCCTAAAATTTCTTGTCCTCTATAGTGGAGATATCGCTTCCACATATATATTGACCGATGCCAGAATGCCCTTTTGTTCTTGGCTTTCACGCATGAGTTACAAAGATGCCATCCGCAAAAACAAGGAGAATAAGGCATATAGTCACTGGATTTTCTTCAATTTACGGCCAAATGAGATTGCCTTGATCATAGAGCATCCGCAGAAGGTACGCTTGTCCCTACCAGGGGGCTAATGTCTATAAGCAACATAATCTCTCGAATTTCCTTCAAAAGGAAGTGCCAATGGGTTCGTAAACTTGTCTCAAAAAAATAGCGATTTAATGATGTTCTTTGACTTTCAGGCCAAAAGTCCTGCTTAAGGCTGAATTTGAGGGTACTCCGCCTCCCCGCGCAAGCGGTAGTATTTTTTGATTCGCATGCTCGCCATGAAAGCAGTTTGAGTACTTATGGGTCCGACACGGACCAATGACAAAATTATGACCGCTTTAGTGAACATCTGTCCATTCTATGGCAGCCCTTGAAAGTACTTCATTTTCTCGCATGCTTTTTGCCTAACCGCCCAAAATTTCTTGTCCTCTATAGTGGAGATATCGCTTCCACATATATATTGACCGATGCCAGAATGCCCTTTTGTTCTTGGCTTTCACGCCGCATGAGTTACAAAGATGCCATCCGCGAAAACAAGGAGAATAAGGCATATAGTCACTGGATTTTCTTCAATTTACGCCAAATGAGATTGCCTTGATCATAGAGCATCTGCAGAAGGTACGCTTTGTCCCTACCAGGGGGCTAATGTCTATAAGCAACATAATCTCTCGAATTTCCTTCAAAAGGAAGTGCCAATGGGTTCGTAAACTTGTCTCAAAAAACAGCGATTTAATGATGTTCTTTGACTTTCAGGCCAAAAAGTCCTGCTTAAGGCTGAATTTGAGGGTACTCCGCCTCCTAGCGCAAGCGGGAGTATTTTTTTTTGATTCACACACTCGCCATGAAAGCAGTTTGAGTACTTATGGGTCCGACACGGACTCAATGACAAAATTATGACCGCTTTAGTGAACATCTGTCCATTCTATGGCAGCCCTTGAAAGTACTTCATTTTCTCGCATGCGCTTTTTGCCTAACCGCCCCAAAATTTCTTGTCCTCTATAGTGGAGATATCGCTTCCACATATATATTGACCGATGCCAGAATGCCCTTTTGTTCTTGGCTTTCACGCGCATGAGTTACAAAGATGCCATCCGCGAAAACAAGGAGAATAAGGCATATAGTCACTGGATTTTCTTCAATTTACGGCCAAATGAGATTTCCTGATCATAGAGCATCCGCAGAAGGTACATTTGTCCCTACCAGGGGGCTAATGTCTATAAGCAACATAATCTCTCGAATTTCCTTCAAAAGGAAGTGCCAATGGGTTCGTAAACTTGTCTCAAAAAACAATGATTTAATGATGTTCTTTGACTTTCGGGCAAAAAGTCCTGCTTAAGGCTGAATTTGAGGGTACTCCGGCCTCCCGCGCAAGCGGGAGTATTTTTGATTCACATGCTCACCGAAAGCAGTTTGAGTACTTCTGGGTCCGACACGGACCAATGACAAAATTATGACCATTTTAGTGAACATCTGTCCGTTATATGGCAGTCCTTGAAAGTAGTTCATTTCTCGTGCGCTTTTTGCCTGACCGCCCCAAAATTTCTTGTCCTCTATAGTGGAGATATCGTTTCCACATATATATTGACCGATGCCAGAATGCCCTTTTGTTCTTGGCTTTCACGCGCATGAGTTACAAAGATGCCATCCGCGAAAACAAGGAGAATAAGGCATATAGTCACTGGATTTTCTTCAATTTACGCCAAATGAGATTGCCTTGATCATAGAGCATCCGCAGAAGGTACGCTTTGTCCCTACCAGGGGGCTAATGTCTATAAGCAACATAATCTCTCGAATTTCCTTCAAAAGGAAGTGCCAATGGGTTCGTAAACTTGTCCAAAAAACAGCAGATTTAATGATGTTCTTTGACTTTCAGGCCAAAAGTCCTGCTTAAGGCTGAATTTGAGGGTACTCCGGCCTCCAGCGCAAGCGGGAGTATTTTTGATTCACACGCCGCCATGAAAGCAGTTTGAGTACTTATGGGTCCGACACGGACCAATGACAAAATTATGACCGCTTTAGTGAACATCTGTCCATTCTATGGCAGCCCTTGAAAGTACTTCATTTTCTCGCGCGCTTTTTGCCTAACCGCCCCAAAATTTCTTGTCCTCTATAGTGGAGATATCGCTTCCACATATATATTGACCGATGCCAGGAATGCCCTTTTGTTCTTGGCTTTCACGCGCATGAGTTACAAAGATGCCATCCGCGAAAAACAAGGAGAATAAGGCATATAGCCACTGGATTTTCTTCAATTTACGCCAAATGAGATCGCCTTGATCATAGAGCATCCGCAGAAGGTACGCTTTGTCCCTACCAGGGGGCTAATGTCTATAAGCAACATAATCTCTCGAATTTCCTTCAAAAGGAAGTGCCAATGGGTTCGTAAACTTGTCTCAAAAATAGCGATTTAATGATGTTCTTTGACTTTCAAAGCCAAAAAGTCCTCGCTTAAGGCTGAATTTGAGGGTACTCCGCCTCCTAGCGCAAGCGGGAGTATTTTTGATTCGCACACTCGCCATGAAAGCAGTTTGAGTACTTATGGGTCCGACACGGACTCAATGACAAAATTATGACCGCTTTAGTGAACATCTGTCCATTCTATGGCGCCCTTGAAAGTACTTCATTTTCTCGCGCGCTTTTTGCCTAACCGCCCCAAAATTTCTTGTCCTCTATAGTGGAGATATCGCTTCCATATATATATCGACCGATGCCAGAATGCCCTTTTGTTCTTGGCTTTCACGCCGCATGAGTTACAAAGATGCCATCCGCGAAAACAAGGAGAATAAGGCATATAGTCACTGGATTTTCTTCAATTTACGCCAAATGAGATTGCCTTGATCATAGAGCATCCGCAGAAGGTACGCTTGTCCCTACCAGGGGGCTAATGTCTATAAGCAACATAATCTCTCGAATTTCCTTCAAAAGGAAGTGCCAATGGGTTCGTAAACTTGTCTCAAAAACAAATATTTAATGATGTTCTTTGACTTTCAGGCCAAAAGTCCTGCTTAAGGCTGAATTTGAGGGTACTCCGCCTCCTGCGCAAGCGGGAGTATTTTTTGATTCGCACGCTCGCCAAGCAGTTTGAGTACTTATGGGTCCGACACGGACCAATGACAAAATTATGACCGCTTTAGTGAACATCTGTCCATTCTATGGCAGTCCTTGAAAGTACTTCATTTTCTCGCATGCTTTTTGCCCGATCGCCCTAAAATTTCTTGTCCTCTATAGTGGAGATATCGCTTCCACATATATATTGACCGATGCCAGAATGCCCTTTGTTCTTGGCTTTCACGCCGCATGAGTTACAAAGATGCCATCCGCTAAAAACAAGGAGAATAAGGCATATAGTCACTGGATTTTCTTCAATTTACGGCCAAATGAGATTGCCTTGATCATAGAGCATCCGCAGAAGGTACGCTTGTCCCTACCAGGGGGCTAATGTCTATAAGCAACATAATCTCTCGAATTTCCTTCAAAAGGAAGTGCCAATGGGTTCGTAAACTTGTCTCAAAAAACAGCGATTTAATGATGTTCTTTGACTTTCGTACCAAAAAGTCCTGCTTAAGGCTGAATTTGAGGGTACTCCGCCTCCCGGCGCAAGCGGGAGTATTTTTGATTCGCACGCCGCCATGAAAGCAGTTTGAGTACTTATGGGTCCGACACGGACCAATGACAAAATTATGACCGCTTTAGTGAACATCTGTCCATTCTATGGCGTCCTTGAAAGTACTTCATTTTCTCGCATGCTTTTTTGCCCGATTGCCCTAAAATTTCTTGTCCTCTATAGTGGAGATATCGCTTCCACATATATATTGACCGATGCCAGAATGCCCTTTTGTTCTTGGCTTTCACGCCGCATGAGTTACAAAGATGCCATCCGCGAAAACAAGGAGAATAAGGCATATAGTCGCTGGATTTTCTTCAATTTACGGCCAAATGAGATTGCCCGGATCATAGAGCATCTTCAGAAGGTACATTTGTCCCTACCAGGGGGGATAATGTCTATAAGAGGCATAATCTTTCGAATTTCCTTCAAAAGGAAGTGCCAATGGGTTCGTAAACTTGTCTCGAAAACAACGATTTAATGATGTTCTTTGACTTTCAGGCCAAAAAGTCCTGCTTAAGGCTGAATTTGAGGGTACTCCGGCCTCCAGCGCAAGCGGGAGTATTTTTGATTCGCATTCGCCATGAGCAGTTTGAGTACTTATGGGTCCGACACGGACTCAATGACAAAATTATGACCGCTTTAGTGAACATCTGTCCATTCTATGGCAGTCCTTGAAAGTACTTCATTTTCTCGCGCGCTTTTGCCCGACCGCCCTAAAATTTCTTGTCCTCTATAGTGGAGATATCGCTTCCACATATATATTGACCGATGCCAGAATGCCCTTTGTTCTTGGCTTTCACGCCGCATGAGTTACAAAGATGCCATCCGCTAAAAACAAGGAGAATAAGGCATATAGTCACTGGATTTTCTTCAATTTACGCCAAATGAGATTGCCTTGATCATAGAGCATCCGCAGAAGGTACGCTTGTCCCTACCAGGGGGCTAATGTCTATAAGCAACATAATCTCTCGAATTTCCTTCAAAAGGAAGTGCCAATGGGTTCGTAAACTTGTCTCAAAAACAGCGATTTAATGATGTTCTTTGACTTTCAGGCCAAAAAGTCCTGCTTAAGGCTGAATTTGAGGGTACTCCGGCCTCCCGCGCAAGCGGGAGTATTTTTTGATTCACACGCGCCATGAAAGCAGTTTGAGTACTTATGGGTCCGACACGGACCAATGACAAAATTATGACCGCTTTAGTGAACATCTGTCCATTCTATGGCAGTCCTTGAAAGTACTTCATTTTCGCGCGCTTTTTGCCCGACCGCCCAAAATTTCTTGTCCTCTATAGTGGAGATATCGCTTCCACATATATATTGACCGATGCCAGAATGCCCTTTTGTTCTTGGCTTTCACGCCGCATGAGTTACAAAGATGCCATCCGCTAAAACAAGGAGAATAAGGCATATAGTCACTGGATTTTCTTCAATTTACGGCCAAATGAGATTGCCCGATCATAGAGCATCCGCAAAGGTACGCTTGTCCCTACCAGGGGCTAATGTCTATAAGCAACATAATCTCTCGAATTTCCTTCAAAAGGAAGTGCCAATGGGTTCGTAAACTTGTCTCAAAAAACAATGATTTAATGATGTTCTTTGACTTTCGTACCAAAAAGTCCTGCTTAAGGCTGAATTTGAGGGTACTCCGCCTCCCGCGCAAGCGGGAGTATTTTTGATTCGCACGCTCGCCATGAAAGCAGTTTGAGTACTTATGGGTCCGACACGGACCAATGACAAAATTATGACCGCTTTAGTGAACATCTGTCCATTCTATGGCAGTCCTTGAAAGTACTTCATTTTCGCATGCTTTTTGCCCGACCGCCCTAAAATTTCTTGTCCTCTATAGTGGAGATATCGCTTCCACATATATATTGACCGATGCCAGAATGCCCTTTTGTTCTTGGCTTTCACGCGCATGAGTTACAAAGATGCCATCCGCGAAAACAAGGAGAATAAGGCATATAGTCACTGGATTTTCTTCAATTTACGGCCAAATGAGATCGCCTTGATCATAGAGCATCTTCAAAAGGTACGCTTGTCCCTACCAGGGGGCTAATGTCTATAAGCAACATAATCTCTCGAATTTCCTTCAAAAGGAAGTGCCAATGGGTTCGTAAACTTGTCTCAAAAACAAATGATTTAATGATGTTCTTTGACTTTCGTACCAAAAAGTCCTGCTTAAGGCTGAATTTGAGGGTACTCCGCTCCCCGCAAGCAAGCGGGAGTATTTTTTTCACACGCTCGCCATGAGCAGTTTGAGTACTTATGGGTCCGACACGGACCAATGACAAAATTATGACCGCTTTAGTGAACATCTGTCCATTCTATGGCAGTCCTTGAAAGTACTTCATTTTCTCGCAGTTTTTGCCTGATTGCCCCAAAATTTCTTGTCCTCTATAGAGGAGATATCGCTTCCACATATATATTGACCGATGCCAGAATGCCCTTTTGTTCTTGGCTTTCACGCCGCATGAGTTACAAAGATGCCATCCGCGAAAACAAGGAGAATAAGGCATATAGTCACTGGATTTTCTTCAATTTACGCCAAATGAGATTGCCCGATCATAGAGCATCTACAGAAGGTACGTTTGTCCCTACCAGGGGGCTAATGTCTATAAGCAACATAATCTCTCGAATTTCCTTCAAAAGGAAGTGCCAATGGGTTCGTAAACTTGTCTCAAAAAACAGCGATTTAATGATGTTCTTTGACTTTCGTAGCAAAAAGTCCTGCTTAAGGCTGAATTTGAGGGTACTCCGGCCTCCTAGCGCAAGCGGGAGTATTTTTGATTCACACACTCGCCATGAAAGCAGTTTGAGTACTTATGGGTCCGACACGGACTCAATGACAAAATTATGACCGCTTTAGTGAACATCCGTCCATTCTATGGCGCCCTTGAAAGTACTTCATTTTCGCGCGCTTTTTGCCCGACCGCCCCAAAATTTCTTGTCCTCTATAGTGGAGATATCGCTTCCACATATATATTGACCGATGCCAGCCAGAATGCCCTTTTGTTCTTGGCTTTCACGCGCATGAGTTACAAAGATGCCATCCGCAAAAACAAGGAGAATAAGGCATATAGCCACTGGATTTTCTTCAATTTACGGCCAAATGAGATTGCCTTGATCATAGAGCATCCGCAGAAGGTACGCTTTGTCCCTACCAGGGGGCTAATGTCTATAAGCAACATAATCTCTCGAATTTCCTTCAAAAGGAAGTGCCAATGGGTTCGTAAACTTGTCTCAAAAACAAATGATTTAATGATGTTCTTTGACTTTCGGGCCAAAAAGTCCTGCTTAAGGCTGAATTTGAGGGTACTCCGGCCTCCTGGCGCAAGCGGGAGTATTTTTGATTCGCACTCGCCATGAAAGCAGTTTGAGTACTTATGGGTCCGACACGGACCAATGACAAAATTATGACCGCTTTAGTGAACATCTGTCCATTCTATGGCGTCCTTGAAAGTACTTCATTTTCTCGCGCTTTTTTCCCGACCGCCCAAAATTTCTTGTCCTCTATAGTGGAGATATCGCTTCCACATATATATTGACCGATGCCAGAATGCCCTTTTGTTCTTGGCTTTCACGCCGCATGAGTTACAAAGATGCCATCCGCGTGAAAACAAGGAGAATAAGGCATATAGTCACTGGATTTTCTTCAATTTACGCCAAATGAGATTGCCTTGATCATAGAGCATCCGCAGAAAGGTACGCTTGTCCCTACCAGGGGGCTAATGTCTATAAGCAACATAATCTCTCGAATTTCCTTCAAAAGGAAGTGCCAATGGGTTCGTAAACTTGTCCAAAAAACAACGATTTAATGATGTTCTTTGACTTTCGTACCAAAAAGTCCTGCTTAAGGCTGAATTTGAGGGTACTCCGGCCTCCCGCGCAAGCGGGAGTATTTTTGATTCGCACGCCGCCATGAAAGCAGTTTGAGTACTTATGGGTCCGACACGGACCAATGACAAAATTATGACCGCTTTAGTGAACATCTGTCCATTCTATGGCAATCCTTGAAAGTACTTCATTTTCTCGCGCGCTTTTTGCCCGACCGCCCCAAAATTTCTTGTCCTCTATAGTGGAGATATCGCTTCCACATATATATTGACCGATGCCAGAATGCCCTTTTGTTCTTGGCTTTCACGCCGCATGAGTTACAAAGATGCCATCCGCGAAAACAAGGAGAATAAGGCATATAGTCACTGGATTTTCTTCAATTTACGCCAAATGAGATCGCCTTGATCATAGAGCATCTCGCAAAAGGTACGCTTGTCCCTACCAGGGGGCTAATGTCTATAAGCAACATAATCTCTCGAATTTCCTTCAAAAGGAAGTGCCAATGGGTTCGTAAACTTGTCTAAAAAACAGCGATTTAATGATGTTCTTTGACTTTCAGGGCCAAAAAGTCCTGCTTAAGGCTGAATTTGAGGGTACTCCGGCCTCCTAGCGCAAGCGGGAGTATTTTTTGGATTCGCACACTCGCCGCGAGCAGTTTGAGTACTTATGGGTCCGACACGGACCCCGAATGACAAAATTATGACCGTTTTAGTGAACATCTGTCCATTCTATGGCAGTCCTTGAAAGTACTTCATTTTCTCGCGCGCTTTTTGCCGATTGCCTAAAATTTCTTGTCCTCTATAGTGGAGATATCGCTTCCACATATATATTGACCGATGCCAGAATGCCCTTTTGTTCTTGGCTTTCACGCCGCATGAGTTACAAAGATGCCATCCGCTAAAAACAAGGAGAATAAGGCATATAGTCACTGGATTTTCTTCAATTTACGCCAAATGAGATCGCCTTGATCATAGAGCATCCGCAGAAGGTACGCTTGTCCCTACCAGGGGGCTAATGTCTATAAGCAACATAATCTCTCGAATTTCCTTCAAAAGGAAGTGCCAATGGGTTCGTAAACTTGTCTCAAAAACAGCGATTTAATGATGTTCTTTGACTTTCAGTACAAAAAGTCCTGCTTAAGGCTGAATTTGAGGGTACTCCGGCCTCCTTGAGCAAGCGGGAGTATTTTTGATTCGCATGCTCGCCATGAAAGCAGTTTGAGTACTTATGGGTCCGACACGGACCAATGACAAAATTATGACCGCTTTAGTGAACATCTGTCCATTCTATGGCAGTCCTTGAAAGTACTTCATTTTCTCGCGCGCTTTTGCCCGATCGCCCTAAAATTTCTTGTCCTCTATAGTGGAGATATCGCTTCCACATATATATTGACCGATGCCAGAATGCCCTTTTGTTCTTGGCTTTCACGCGCATGAGTTACAAAGATGCCATCCGCAAAAACAAGGAGAATAAGGCATATAGTCACTGGATTTTCTTCAATTTACGGCCAAATGAGATTGCCTGATCATAGAGCATCCGCAGAAGGTACGCTTGTCCCTACCAGGGGCTAATGTCTATAAGCAACATAATCTCTCGAATTTCCTTCAAAAGGAAGTGCCAATGGGTTCGTAAACTTGTCCAAAAAAACAGCGATTTAATGATGTTCTTTGACTTTCAGGCCAAAAAGTCCTGCTTAAGGCTGAATTTGAGGGTACTCCGCCTCCCGCGCAAGCGGGAGTATTTTTGATTCGCATTCGCCATGAAAGCAGTTTGAGTACTTATGGGTCCGACACGGACCAATGACAAAATTATGACCGCTTTAGTGAACATCTGTCCATTCTATGGCAGTCCTTGAAAGTACTTCATTTTCTCGCGCGCTTTTGCCGACCGCCCTAAAATTTCTTGTCCTCTATAGTGGAGATATCGCTTCCACATATATATTGACCGATGCCAGAATGCCCTTTTGTTCTTGGCTTTCACGCCGCATGAGTTACAAAGATGCCATCCGCGAAAAACAAGGAGAATAAGGCATATAGTCACTGGATTTTCTTCAATTTACGGCCAAATGAGATTGCCTTGATCATAGAGCATCTTCAGAAGGTACGCTTGTCCCTACCAGGGGGCTAATGTCTATAAGCAACATAATCTCTCGAATTTCCTTCAAAAGGAAGTGCCAATGGGTTCGTAAACTTGTCTCGAAAAACAATGATTTAATGATGTTCTTTGACTTTCAGTGGCCAAAAAGTCCTGCTTAAGGCTGAATTTGAGGGTACTCCGGCCTCCCGGCGCAAGCGGGAGTATTTTTGATTCACTGAGTCGCCATGCAGTTTGAGTACTTATGGGTCCGACACGGACTCAATGACAAAATTATGACCGCTTTAGTGAACATCTGTCCATTCTATGGCAGTCCTTGAAAGTACTTCATTTTCTCGCATGCTTTTTGCCCGACCGCCCCAAAATTTCTTGTCCTCTATAGTGGAGATATCGCTTCCACATATATATTGACCGATGCCAGAATGCCCTTTTGTTCTTGGCTTTCACGCCCATGAGTTACAAAGATGCCATCCGCGAAAACAAGGAGAATAAGGCATATAGTCACTGGATTTTCTTCAATTTACGGCCAAATGAGATTGCCCTTGATCATAGAGCATCCGCAGAAGGTACGCTTGTCCCTACCAGGGGGCTAATGTCTATAAGCAACATAATCTCTCGAATTTCCTTCAAAAGGAAGTGCCAATGGGTTCGTAAACTTGTCTCAAAAAAACAACGATTTAATGATGTTCTTTGACTTTCGTACCAAAAAGTCCCGCTTAAGGCTGAATTTGAGGGTACTCCGGCCTCCCGGCGCAAGCGGGAGTATTTTTTGATTCGCATGCCGCGCCATGAAAGCAGTTTGAGTACTTATGGGTCCGACACGGACCAATGACAAAATTATGACCGCTTTAGTGAACATCTGTCCATTCTATGGCAGTCCTTGAAAGTACTTCATTTTCTCGCGCGCTTTTGCCCGATTGCCCCAAAATTTCTTGTCCTCTATAGTGGAGATATCGCTTCCACATATATATTGACCGATGCCAGAATGCCCTTTTGTTCTTGGCTTTCACGCCGCATGAGTTACAAAGATGCCATCCGCGAAAACAAGGAGAATAAGGCATATAGTCACTGGATTTTCTTCAATTTACGCCAAATGAGATTGCCTTGATCATAGAGCATCTCGCAGAAGGTACGCTTTGTCCCTACCAGGGGGCTAATGTCTATAAGCAACATAATCTCTCGAATTTCCTTCAAAAGGAAGTGCCAATGGGTTCGTAAACTTGTCCGAAAAACAATGATTTAATGATGTTCTTTGACTTTCAGGCCAAAAAGTCCTGCTTAAGGCTGAATTTGAGGGTACCTCCGGCCTCCTAGCGCAAGCAAGCGGGAGTATTTTTGATTCGCACACGCCATGAAAGCAGTTTGAGTACTTATGGGTCCGACACGACCAATGACAAAATTATGACCGCTTTAGTGAACATCTGTCCATTCTATGGCAGTCCTTGAAAGTACTTCATTTTCTCGCATGCTTTTTGCCCGACCGCCCAAAATTTCTTGTCCTCTATAGTGGAGATATCGCTTCCACATATATATTGACCGATGCCAGAATGCCCTTTTGTTCTTGGCTTTCACGCCGCATGAGTTACAAAGATGCCATCCGCAAAACAAGGAGAATAAGGCATATAGTCACTGGATTTTCTTCAATTTACGGCCAAATGAGATTGCCTTGATCATAGAGCATCCGCAGAAGGTACGCTTTGTCCCTACCAGGGGGCTAATGTCTATAAGCAACATAATCTCTCGAATTTCCTTCAAAAGGAAGTGCCAATGGGTTCGTAAACTTGTCTCAAAAAACAGCGATTTAATGATGTTCTTTGACTTTCGTACCAAAAAGTCCTGCTTAAGGCTGAATTTGAGGGTACTCCGCCTCCCGCGCAAGCGGGAGTATTTTCTGATTCGCACGCTCGCCATGAAAGCAGTTTGAGTACTTATGGGTCCGACACGGACCAATGACAAAATTATGACCGCTTTAGTGAACATCTGTCCATTCTATGGCAGTCCTTGAAAGTACTTCATTTTCTCGCGCTTTTTGCCTCGACCGCCCAAAAATTTCTTGTCCTCTATAGTGGAGATATCGCTTCCACATATATATTGACCGATGCCAGAATGCCCTTTTGTTCTTGGCTTTCACGCGCATGAGTTACAAAGATGCCATCCGCAAAAACAAGGAGAATAAGGCATATAGTCACTGGATTTTCTTCAATTTACGCCAAATGAGATCGCCTTGATCATAGAGCATCTTCAGAAGGTACGCTTTGTCCCTACCAGGGGGCTAATGTCTATAAGCAACATAATCTCTCGAATTTCCTTCAAAAGGAAGTGCCAATGGGTTCGTAAACTTGTCTCAAAAAATGATTTAATGATGTTCTTTGACTTTCAGTACAAAAAGTCCTGCTTAAGGCTGAATTTGAGGGTACTCCGGCCTCCCGCGCAAGCGGGAGTATTTTTGATTCGCACGCCGCCATGAAAGCAGTTTGAGTACTTATGGGTCCGACACGGACCAATGACAAAATTATGACCGCTTTAGTGAACATCTGTCCATTCTATGGCAGTCCTTGAAAGTACTTCATTTTCTCGCGCTTTTTGCCTCGACCGCCTAAAATTTCTTGTCCTCTATAGTGGAGATATCGCTTCCACATATATATTGACCGATGCCAGAATGCCCTTTTGTTCTTGGCTTTCACGCCGCATGAGTTACAAAGATGCCATCCGCAAAAACAAGGAGAATAAGGCATATAGCCGCTGGATTTTCTTCAATTTACGCCAAATGAGATCGCCTTGATCATAGAGCATCCGCAGAAAGGTACGCTTGTCCCTACCAGGGGGCTAATGTCTATAAGCAACATAATCTCTCAAATTTCCTTCAAAAGGAAGTGCCAATGGGTTCGTAAACTTGTCTCAAAAACAGCGATTTAATGATGTTCTTTGACTTTCAGGCCAAAAGTCCCGCTTAAGGCTGAATTTGAGGGTACTCCGCCTCCCGCGCAAGCGGGAGTATTTTTGATTCGCACACTCGCCATGAAAGCAGTTTGAGTACTTATGGGTCCGACACGGACTCAATGACAAAATTATGACCGCTTTAGTGAACATCTGTCCATTCTATGGCAGCCCTTGAAAGTACTTCATTTTCTCGCGCGCTTTTTGCCTCGACCGCCCAAAAATTTCTTGTCCTCTATAGTGGAGATATCGCTTCCACATATATATTGACCGATGCCAGAATGCCCTTTTGTTCTTGGCTTTCACGCCGCATGAGTTACAAAGATGCCATCCGCAAAACAAGGAGAATAAGGCATATAGTCACTGGATTTTCTTCAATTTACGGCCAAATGAGATTGCCTTGATCATAGAGCATCTTCAAAAGGTACGCTTGTCCCTACCAGGGGGCTAATGTCTATAAGCAACATAATCTCTCGAATTTCCTTCAAAAGGAAGTGCCAATGGGTTCGTAAACTTGTCCAAAAAACAATGATTTAATGATGTTCTTTGACTTTCAGGCCAAAAAGTCCTGCTTAAGGCTGAATTTGAGGGTACTCCGCCTCCCCGCGCAAGCGGGAGTATTTTTTGATTCACATGCTCGCCATGAAAGCAGTTTGAGTACTTATGGGTCCGACACGGACCAATGACAAAATTATGACCGCTTTAGTGAACATCTGTCCATTCTATGGCAGTCCTTGAAAGTACTTCATTTTCTCGCGCGCTTTTTGCCTAATCGCCCTAAAATTTCTTGTCCTCTATAGTGGAGATATCGCTTCCACATATATATCGACCGATGCCAGAATGCCCTTTTGTTCTTGGCTTTCACGCCGCATGAGTTACAAAGATGCCATCCGCGAAAACAAGGAGAATAAGGCATATAGTCACTGGATTTTCTTCAATTTACGGCCAAATGAGATTGCCTTGATCATAGAGCATCCGCAGAAGGTACGCTTGTCCCTACCAGGGGCTAATGTCTATAAGCAACATAATCTCTCGAATTTCCTTCAAAAGGAAGTGCCAATGGGTTCGTAAACTTGTCTCAAAAAACAATGATTTAATGATGTTCTTTGACTTTCAGGCCCAAAAAGTCCTGCTTAAGGCTGAATTTGAGGGTACTCCGGCCTCCCGCGCAAGCGGGAGTATTTTTGATTCACATGCCGCCATGAAAGCAGTTTGAGTACTTATGGGTCCGACACGGACCAATGACAAAATTATGACCGCTTTAGTGAACATCTGTCCATTCTATGGCAGTCCTTGAAAGTACTTCATTTTCTCGCGCTTTTTGCCCGACCGCCCAAAAATTTCTTGTCCTCTATAGTGGAGATATCGCTTCCACATATATATTGACCGATGCCAGAATGCCCTTTTGTTCTTGGCTTTCACGCGCATGAGTTACAAAGATGCCATCCGCGAAAAACAAGGAGAATAAGGCATATAGCCGCTGGATTTTCTTCAATTTACGGCCAAATGAGATTGCCTTGATCATAGAGCATCCGCAGAAGGTACGCTTGTCCCTACCAGGGGGCTAATGTCTATAAGCAACATAATCTCTCGAATTTCCTTCAAAAGGAAGTGCCAATGGGTTCGTAAACTTGTCTCAAAAACAACGATTTAATGATGTTCTTTGACTTTCAGGCCAAAAAGTCCTGCTTAAGGCTGAATTTGAGGGTACTGGCCTCCCGCGCAAGCGGGAGTATTTTTGATTCGCACGCCGCCATGAAAGCAGTTTGAGTACTTATGGGTCCGACACGGACCAATGACAAAATTATGACCGCTTTAGTGAACATCTGTCCATTCTATGGCGCCCTTGAAAGTACTTCATTTTCTCGCGCGCTTTTTGCCCGACCGCCCTAAAATTTCTTGTCCTCTATAGTGGAGATATCGTTTCCACATATATATTGACCGATGCCAGAATGCCCTTTTGTTCTTGGCTTTCACGCGCATGAGTTACAAAGATGCCATCCGCTAAAAACAAGGAGAATAAGGCATATAGTCGCTGGATTTTCTTCAATTTACGGCCAAATGAGATTGCCTGATCATAGAGCATCTCGCAGAAGGTACGCTTGTCCCTACCAGGGGGCTAATGTCTATAAGCAACATAATCTCTCGAATTTCCTTCAAAAGGAAGTGCCAATGGGTTCGTAAACTTGTCTCAAAAACAACGATTTAATGATGTTCTTTGACTTTCGTACCAAAAAGTCCTGCTTAAGGCTGAATTTGAGGGTACTCCGCCTCCCCGCGCAAGCGGGAGTATTTTTGATTCGCACACTCGCCATGAGCAGTTTGAGTACTTATGGGTCCGACACGGACTCAATGACAAAATTATGACCGCTTTAGTGAACATCTGTCCATTCTATGGCGCCCTTGAAAGTACTTCATTTTCTCGCGCGCTTTTGCCTCGACCGCCCTAAAATTTCTTGTCCTCTATAGTGGAGATATCGCTTCCACATATATATTGACCGATGCCAGAATGCCCTTTTGTTCTTGGCTTTCACGCCGCATGAGTTACAAAGATGCCATCCGCAAAACAAGGAGAATAAGGCATATAGCCATTGGATTTTCTTCAATTTACGGCCAAATGAGATTGCCTGATCATAGAGCATCTTCAAAAGGTACGCTTGTCCCTACCAGGGGGCTAATGTCTATAAGCAACATAATCTCTCGAATTTCCTTCAAAAGGAAGTGCCAATGGGTTCGTAAACTTGTCCAAAAAAAGCGATTTAATGATGTTCTTTGACTTTCAGGCCAAAAAGTCCCGCTTAAGGCTGAATTTGAGGGTACTCCGGCCTCCTAACGCAAGCGGGAGTATTTTTGATTCACAGCTCGCCATGAAGCAGTTTGAGTACTTATGGGTCCGACACGGACCAATGACAAAATTATGACCGCTTTAGTGAACATCTGTCCATTCTATGGCAATCCTTGAAAGTACTTCATTTTCTCGCGCGCTTTTTGCCGACCGCCCCAAAATTTCTTGTCCTCTATAGTGGAGATATCGCTTCACATATATATTGACCGATGCCAGAATGCCCTTTGTTCTTGGCTTTCACGCCGCATGAGTTACAAAGATGCCATCCGCAAAACAAGGAGAATAAGGCATATAGTCATGGATTTTCTTCAATTTACGGCCAAATGAGATTGCCTGATCATAGAGCATCCGCAGAAAGGTACGCTTTGTCCCTACCAGGGGGCTAATGTCTATAAGCAACATAATCTCTCAAATTTCCTTCAAAAGGAAGTGCCAATGGGTTCGTAAACTTGTCCGAAAAACAAACGATTTAATGATGTTCTTTGACTTTCAGGCCAAAAGTCCTGCTTAAGGCTGAATTTGAGGGTACTCCGGCCTCCCGGCGCAAGCGGGAGTATTTTTGATTCATGACGCCATGAAAGCAGTTTGAGTACTTATGGGTCCGACACGGACTCAATGACAAAATTATGACCGCTTTAGTGAACATCTGTCCATTCTATGGCGCCCTTGAAAGTACTTCATTTTCTCGCGCTTTTTGCCCGACCGCCCTAAAATTTCTTGTCCTCTATAGTGGAGATATCGCTTCCACATATATATTGACCGATGCCAGAATGCCCTTTGTTCTTGGCTTTCACGCCGCATGAGTTACAAAGATGCCATCCGCGAAAACAAGGAGAATAAGGCATATAGTCATGGATTTTCTTCAATTTACGCCAAATGAGATCGCCTTGATCATAGAGCATCCGCAGAAGGTACGCTTGTCCCTACCAGGGGGCTAATGTCTATAAGCAACATAATCTCTCGAATTTCCTTCAAAAGGAAGTGCCAATGGGTTCGTAAACTTGTCCAAAAACAAATGATTTAATGATGTTCTTTGACTTTCAGGCCAAAAAGTCCTCGCTTAAGGCTGAATTTGAGGGTACTCCGCCTCCCGGCGCAAGCGGGAGTATTTTTGATTCGCACGCTCGCCGCCAAAGCAGTTTGAGTACTTATGGGTCCGACACGGACCAATGACAAAATTATGACCGCTTTAGTGAACATCTGTCCATTCTATGGCAGCCCTTGAAAGTACTTCATTTTCTCGCGCGCTTTTTGCCCGACCGCCCAAAAATTTCTTGTCCTCTATAGTGGAGATATCGCTTCCACATATATATTGACCGATGCCAGAATGCCCTTTGTTCTTGGCTTTCACGCCGCATGAGTTACAAAGATGCCATCCGCGAAAACAAGGAGAATAAGGCATATAGTCACTGGATTTTCTTCAATTTACGGCCAAATGAGATCGCCTTGATCATAGAGCATCCGCAGAAGGTACGCTTGTCCCTACCAGGGGGCTAATGTCTATAAGCAACATAATCTCTCGAATTTCCTTCAAAAGGAAGTGCCAATGGGTTCGTAAACTTGTCTCAAAAACAACGATTTAATGATGTTCTTTGACTTTCGTGGCCAAAAAGTCCTGCTTAAGGCTGAATTTGAGGGTACTCCGGCCTCCCGCGCAAGCGGGAGTATTTTTGATTCGCACGCCATGAAAGCAGTTTGAGTACTTATGGGTCCGACACGAACTCAATGACAAAATTATGACCGCTTTAGTGAACATCTGTCCATTCTATGGCGCCCTTGAAAGTACTTCATTTTCTCGCGCTTTTTTGCCCGACCGCCCAAAATTTCTTGTCCTCTATAGTGGAGATATCGCTTCCACATATATATTGACCGATGCCAGAATGCCCTTTTGTTCTTGGCTTTCACGCCGCATGAGTTACAAAGATGCCATCCGCCAAAACAAGGAGAATAAGGCATATAGTCACTGGATTTTCTTCAATTTACGCCAAATGAGATTGCCTTGATCATAGAGCATCCGCAGAAGGTACGCTTGTCCCTACCAGGGGGCTAATGTCTATAAGCAACATAATCTCTCGAATTTCCTTCAAAAGGAAGTGCCAATGGGTTCGTAAACTTGTCTCAAAAACAACGATTTAATGATGTTCTTTGACTTTCGTACAAAAAGTCCTGCTTAAGGCTGAATTTGAGGGTACTCCGGCCTCCGGCGCAAGCGGGAGTATTTTTGATTCGCATGCTCGCCATGAGCAGTTTGAGTACTTATGGGTCCGACACGGACTCAATGACAAAATTATGACCGCTTTAGTGAACATCTGTCCATTCTATGGCAATCCTTGAAAGTACTTCATTTTCTCGCGCGCTTTTTGCCCGACCGCCCAAAAATTTCTTGTCCTCTATAGTGGAGATATCGCTTCCACATATATATTGACCGATGCCAGAATGCCCTTTTGTTCTTGGCTTTCACGCATGAGTTACAAAGATGCCATCCGCAAAACAAGGAGAATAAGGCATATAGCCACTGGATTTTCTTCAATTTACGGCCAAATGAGATTGCCTGATCATAGAGCATCCGCAGAAGGTACGCTTGTCCCTACCAGGGGGCTAATGTCTATAAGCAACATAATCTCTCGAATTTCCTTCAAAAGGAAGTGCCAATGGGTTCGTAAACTTGTCTAAAAAACAATGATTTAATGATGTTCTTTGACTTTCAGGCAAAAAGTCCTGCTTAAGGCTGAATTTGAGGGTACTCCGGCCTCCGCGCAAGCGGGAGTATTTTTGATTCAACGCCATGAAAGCAGTTTGAGTACTTATGGGTCCGACACGGACCAATGACAAAATTATGACCGTTTTAGTGAACATCTGTCCATTCTATGGCAATCCTTGAATGTACTTCATTTTCACGTGCGCTTTTTGCCTAACCGCCCCAAAATTTCTTATCCTCTATAGTGGAGATATCGTTTCCACATATATATTGACCAATGCCAGGAATGCCCTTTTGTTCTTGGCTTTCACGCGCATGAGTTACAAAGATGCCATCCGCGAAAACAAGGAGAATAAGGCATATAGTCACTGGATTTTCTTCAATTTACGGCCAAATGAGATTGCCTTGATCATAGAGCATCCGCAGAAGGTACGCTTTGTCCCTACCAGGGGGCTAATGTCTATAAGCAACATAATCTCTCGAATTTCCTTCAAAAGGAAGTGCCAATGGGTTCGTAAACTTGTCTCAAAAACAGCGATTTAATGATGTTCTTTGACTTTCAGGCAAAAAGTCCCGCTTAAGGCTGAATTTGAGGGTACTCCGGCCTCCTAACGCAAGCGGGAGTATTTTTTGATTCATACGCCATGCAGAGCAGTTTGAGTACTTATGGGTCCGACACGGACTCAATGACAAAATTATGACCGCTTTAGTGAACATCTGTCCATTCTATGGCGCCCTTGAAAGTACTTCATTTTCTCGCGCGCTTTTGCCTCGATCGCCCCTAAAATTTCTTGTCCTCTATAGTGGAGATATCGCTTCCACATATATATTGACCGATGCCAGAATGCCCTTTTGTTCTTGGCTTTCACGCGCATGAGTTACAAAGATGCCATCCGCTGAAAACAAGGAGAATAAGGCATATAGTCACTGGATTTTCTTCAATTTACGGCCAAATGAGATCGCCTTGATCATAGAGCATCCGCAGAAGGTACGCTTGTCCCTACCAGGGGCTAATGTCTATAAGCAACATAATCTCTCGAATTTCCTTCAAAAGGAAGTGCCAATGGGTTCGTAAACTTGTCCGAAAAACAATGATTTAATGATGTTCTTTGACTTTCAGTACCAAAAAGTCCTGCTTAAGGCTGAATTTGAGGGTACTCGCCTCCTAGCGCAAGCGGGAGTATTTTCTGATTCGCACGCTTGCCATGAAGCAGTTTGAGTACTTATGGGTCCGACACGGACTCAATGACAAAATTATGACCGCTTTAGTGAACATCCGTCCATTCTATGGCGCCCTTGAAAGTACTTCATTTTCTCGCGCGCTTTTTGCCGACCGCCCTAAAATTTCTTGTCCTCTATAGTGGAGATATCGCTTCCACATATATATTGACCGATGCCAGAATGCCCTTTTGTTCTTGGCTTTCACGCCGCATGAGTTACAAAGATGCCATCCGCTGAAAACAAGGAGAATAAGGCATATAGTCACTGGATTTTCTTCAATTTACGCCAAATGAGATCGCCTTGATCATAGAGCATCCGCAGAAGGTACGCTTGTCCCTACCAGGGGGCTAATGTCTATAAGCAACATAATCTCTCGAATTTCCTTCAAAAGGAAGTGCCAATGGGTTCGTAAACTTGTCCAAAAACAAATGATTTAATGATGTTCTTTGACTTTCAGGCCAAAAAGTCCTGCTTAAGGCTGAATTTGAGGGTACTCCGGCCTCCCGCGCAAGCGGGAGTATTTTTGATTCGCATGCCGCCATGAAAGCAGTTTGAGTACTTATGGGTCCGACACGGACCAATGACAAAATTATGACCGCTTTAGTGAACATCTGTCCATTCTATGGCGCCCTTGAAAGTACTTCATTTTCTCGCATGCTTTTTGCCGACCGCCCAAAAATTTCTTGTCCTCTATAGTGGAGATATCGCTTCCACATATATATTGACCGATGCCAGAATGCCCTTTTGTTCTTGGCTTTCACGCATGAGTTACAAAGATGCCATCCGCAAAAACAAGGAGAATAAGGCATATAGTCACTGGATTTTCTTCAATTTACGGCCAAATGAGATTGCCTTGATCATAGAGCATCCGCAGAAGGTACGTTTGTCCCTACCAGGGGCTAATGTCTATAAGCAACATAATCTCTCGAATTTCCTTCAAAAGGAAGTGCCAATGGGTTCGTAAACTTGTCTCAAAAAACAGCGATTTAATGATGTTCTTTGACTTTCAGTACAAAAAGTCCTGCTTAAGGCTGAATTTGAGGGTACTCCGGCCTCCCGGCGCAAGCGGGAGTATTTTTGATTCGCATGCTCGCCATGAGCAGTTTGAGTACTTATGGGTCCGACACGGACCAATGACAAAATTATGACCGCTTTAGTGAACATCTGTCCATTCTATGGCAATCCTTGAAAGTACTTCATTTTCTCGCATGCTTTTGCCCGACCGCCCAAAATTTCTTGTCCTCTATAGTGGAGATATCGCTTCCACATATATATTGACCGATGCCAGAATGCCCTTTTGTTCTTGGCTTTCACGCCGCATGAGTTACAAAGATGCCATCCGCGAAAACAAGGAGAATAAGGCATATAGTCACTGGATTTTCTTCAATTTACGCCAAATGAGATCGCCTTGATCATAGAGCATCCGCAGAAGGTACGCTTGTCCCTACCAGGGGGCTAATGTCTATAAGCAACATAATCTCTCGAATTTCCTTCAAAAGGAAGTGCCAATGGGTTCGTAAACTTGTCTCAAAAACAGCGATTTAATGATGTTCTTTGACTTTCGTACAAAAAGTCCTGCTTAAGGCTGAATTTGAGGGTACTCCGGCCTCCCGCGCAAGCGGGAGTATTTTTGATTCGCATGCTCGCCATGAAAGCAGTTTGAGTACTTATGGGTCCGACACGGACCAATGACAAAATTATGACCGCTTTAGTGAACATCTGTCCATTCTATGGCAGCCTTGAAAGTACTTCATTTTCTCGCGCTTTTTGCCTCGATTGCCCAAAATTTCTTGTCCTCTATAGTGGAGATATCGCTTCCACATATATATTGACCGATGCCAGAATGCCCTTTTGTTCTTGGCTTTCACGCCGCATGAGTTACAAAGATGCCATCCGCTAAAACAAGGAGAATAAGGCATATAGTCACTGGATTTTCTTCAATTTACGGCCAAATGAGATTGCCCGATCATAGAGCATCTGCAGAAAGGTACGCTTGTCCCTACCAGGGGGCTAATGTCTATAAGCAACATAATCTCTCGAATTTCCTTCAAAAGGAAGTGCCAATGGGTTCGTAAACTTGTCTCAAAAACAAATGATTTAATGATGTTCTTTGACTTTCAGTACAAAAAGTCCTGCTTAAGGCTGAATTTGAGGGTACTCCGGCCTCTAACGCAAGCGGGAGTATTTTTGATTCATAGGCTCGCCATGAGCAGTTTGAGTACTTATGGGTCCGACACGGACCAATGACAAAATTATGACCGCTTTAGTGAACATCTGTCCATTCTATGGCAGCCTTGAAAGTACTTCATTTTCTCGCGCGCTTTTTGCCCGACCGCCCAAAATTTCTTGTCCTCTATAGTGGAGATATCGCTTCCACATATATATTGACCGATGCCAGAATGCCCTTTTGTTCTTGGCTTTCACGCGCATGAGTTACAAAGATGCCATCCGCTAAAACAAGGAGAATAAGGCATATAGTCACTGGATTTTCTTCAATTTACGGCCAAATGAGATTGCCTTGATCATAGAGCATCCGCAGAAGGTACGCTTGTCCCTACCAGGGGGCTAATGTCTATAAGCAACATAATCTCTCGAATTTCCTTCAAAAGGAAGTGCCAATGGGTTCGTAAACTTGTCTCAAAAACAGCGATTTAATGATGTTCTTTGACTTTCAGGGCAAAAAGTCCCGCTTAAGGCTGAATTTGAGGGTACTCCGCCTCCTCCGGCGCAAGCGGGAGTATTTTTGATTCAGACGCCGCCATGAGAGCAGTTTGAGTACTTATGGGTCCGACACGGACCAATGACAAAATTATGACCGCTTTAGTGAACATCTGTCCATTCTATGGCAATCCTTGAAAGTACTTCATTTTCTCGCGCGCTTTTTGCCCGACCGCCCCTAAAATTTCTTGTCCTCTATAGTGGAGATATCGCTTCCACATATATATTGACCGATGCCAGAATGCCCTTTTGTTCTTGGCTTTCACGCGCATGAGTTACAAAGATGCCATCCGCGAAAACAAGGAGAATAAGGCATATAGTCACTGGATTTTCTTCAATTTACGCCAAATGAGATCGCCTTGATCATAGAGCATCCGCAGAAGGTACGCTTGTCCCTACCAGGGGGCTAATGTCTATAAGCAACATAATCTCTCGAATTTCCTTCAAAAGGAAGTGCCAATGGGTTCGTAAACTTGTCTCAAAAAACAACGATTTAATGATGTTCTTTGACTTTCGTGGTCAAAAAGTCCCGCTTAAGGCTGAATTTGAGGGTACTCCGGCCTCCCGGCGCAAGCGGGAGTATTTTTGATTCGCATGCTCGCCATGAAAGCAGTTTGAGTACTTATGGGTCCGACACGGACCAATGACAAAATTATGACCGCTTTAGTGAACATCTGTCCATTCTATGGCGCCCCTTGAAAGTACTTCATTTTCTCGCGCGCTTTTTGCCCGATTGCCCAAAATTTCTTGTCCTCTATAGTGGAGATATCGCTTCCACATATATATTGACCGATGCCAGAATGCCCTTTGTTCTTGGCTTTCACGCCGCATGAGTTACAAAGATGCCATCCGCAAAACAAGGAGAATAAGGCATATAGTCACTGGATTTTCTTCAATTTACGGCCAAATGAGATTGCCTTGATCATAGAGCATCCGCAGAAGGTACGCTTGTCCCTACCAGGGGGCTAATGTCTATAAGCAACATAATCTCTCGAATTTCCTTCAAAAGGAAGTGCCAATGGGTTCGTAAACTTGTCTCAAAAACAACGATTTAATGATGTTCTTTGACTTTCGTACAAAAAGTCCTGCTAAGGCTGAATTTGAGGGTACTCCGGCCTCCTAGCGCAAGCGGGAGTATTTTTTGATTCGCATGCTCGCCATGAGCAGTTTGAGTACTTATGGGTCCGACACGGACTCAATGACAAAATTATGACCGCTTTAGTGAACATCTGTCCATTCTATGGCAATCCTTGAAAGTACTTCATTTTCTCGCGCGCTTTTGCCTCGACCGCCCCAAAATTTCTTGTCCTCTATAGTGGAGATATCGCTTCCACATATATATTGACCGATGCCAGAATGCCCTTTTGTTCTTGGCTTTCACGCGCATGAGTTACAAAGATGCCATCCGCGAAAACAAGGAGAATAAGGCATATAGTCACTGGATTTTCTTCAATTTACGGCCAAATGAGATCGCCTGATCATAGAGCATCCGCAGAAGGTACGCTTGTCCCTACCAGGGGGCTAATGTCTATAAGCAACATAATCTCTCGAATTTCCTTCAAAAGGAAGTGCCAATGGGTTCGTAAACTTGTCTCAAAAAAAAGCGATTTAATGATGTTCTTTGACTTTCGTACAAAAAGTCCTGCTTAAGGCTGAATTTGAGGGTACTCCGGCCTCCCGGCGCAAGCGGGAGTATTTTTGATTCGCATGCTCGCCATGAGCAGTTTGAGTACTTATGGGTCCGACACGGACCAATGACAAAATTATGACCGCTTTAGTGAACATCTGTCCATTCTATGGCAGCCCTTGAAAGTACTTCATTTTCTCGCGCGCTTTTGCCTCGACCGCCCTAAAATTTCTTGTCCTCTATAGTGGAGATATCGCTTCCACATATATATTGACCGATGCCAGAATGCCCTTTTGTTCTTGGCTTTCACGCATGAGTTACAAAGATGCCATCCGCTAAAACAAGGAGAATAAGGCATATAGTCACTGGATTTTCTTCAATTTACGGCCAAATGAGATTGCCTTGATCATAGAGCATCCGCAGAAGGTACGCTTGTCCCTACCAGGGGGCTAATGTCTATAAGCAACATAATCTCGAATTTCCTTCAAAAGGAAGTGCCAATGGGTTCGTAAACTTGTCTAAAAAAAAGCGATTTAATGATGTTCTTTGACTTTCGTACAAAAAGTCCTGCTTAAGGCTGAATTTGAGGGTACTCCGGCCTCCCGCGCAAGCGGGAGTATTTTTGATTCGCATGCTCGCCATGAGCAGTTTGAGTACTTATGGGTCCGACACGGACCAATGACAAAATTATGACCGCTTTAGTGAACATCTGTCCATTCTATGGCACCCCTTGAAAGTACTTCATTTTCTCGCGCGCTTTTTTGCCCGACCGCCCAAAAATTTCTTGTCCTCTATAGTGGAGATATCGCTTCCACATATATATTGACCGATGCCAGAATGCCCTTTTGTTCTTGGCTTTCACGCCGCATGAGTTACAAAGATGCCATCCGCGAAAACAAGGAGAATAAGGCATATAGTCACTGGATTTTCTTCAATTTACGCCAAATGAGATCGCCTTGATCATAGAGCATCCGCAGAAGGTACGCTTGTCCCTACCAGGGGGCTAATGTCTATAAGCAACATAATCTCTCGAATTTCCTTCAAAAGGAAGTGCCAATGGGTTCGTAAACTTGTCTAAAAAAATAAATGATTTAATGATGTTCTTTGACTTTCGTACAAAAAGTCCCGCTTAAGGCTGAATTTGAGGGTACTCCGCCTCCCGGCGCAAGCGGGAGTATTTTTGATTCGCATGCTCGCCATGCGAGCAGTTTGAGTACTTATGGGTCCGACACGGACCAATGACAAAATTATGACCGCTTTAGTGAACATCTGTCCATTCTATGGCAGTCCTTGAAAGTACTTCATTTTCTCGCGCTTTTTTCCCGATTGCCCAAAATTTTTGTCCTCTATAGTGGAGATATCGCTTCCACATATATATTGACCGATGCCAGAATGCCCTTTTGTTCTTGGCTTTCACGCCGCATGAGTTACAAAGATGCCATCCGCGAAAAACAAGGAGAATAAGGCATATAGCCACTGGATTTTCTTCAATTTACGCCAAATGAGATTGCCCGATCATAGAGCATCCGCAGAAGGTACGCTTTGTCCCTACCAGGGGGCTAATGTCTATAAGCAACATAATCTCTCGAATTTCCTTCAAAAGGAAGTGCCAATGGGTTCGTAAACTTGTCTCAAAAACAATGCGATTTAATGATGTTCTTTGACTTTCGTGGCCAAAAGTCCCGCTTAAGGCTGAATTTGAGGGTACTCCGGCCTCCCGACGCAAGCGGGAGTATTTTTGATTCGCATGCTCGCCATGAGCAGTTTGAGTACTTATGGGTCCGACACGACTCAATGACAAAATTATGACCGCTTTAGTGAACATCTGTCCATTCTATGGCAATCCTTGAAAGTACTTCATTTTCTCGCATGCTTTTGCCCGATTGCCCCAAAATTTCTTGTCCTCTATAGAGGAGATATCGCTTCCACATATATATTGACCGATGCCAGAATGCCCTTTGTTCTTGGCTTTCACGCGCATGAGTTACAAAGATGCCATCCGCTAAAACAAGGAGAATAAGGCATATAGTCACTGGATTTTCTTCAATTTACGGCCAAATGAGATCGCCTGATCATAGAGCATCCGCAGAAGGTACGCTTGTCCCTACCAGGGGGCTAATGTCTATAAGCAACATAATCTCTCGAATTTCCTTCAAAAGGAAGTGCCAATGGGTTCGTAAACTTGTCTCAAAAACAGCGATTTAATGATGTTCTTTGACTTTCAGGCCAAAAAGTCCTGCTTAAGGCTGAATTTGAGGGTACTCCGGCCTCCCGCGCAAGCGGGAGTATTTTTGATTCGCATGCTCGCCATGAAAGCAGTTTGAGTACTTATGGGTCCGACACGGACCAATGACAAAATTATGACCGCTTTAGTGAACATCCGTCCATTCTATGGCAATCCTTGAAAGTACTTCATTTTCTCGCGCGCTTTTTGCCCGACCGCCCTAAAATTTCTTGTCCTCTATAGTGGAGATATCGCTTCCACATATATATCGACCGATGCCAGAATGCCCTTTTGTTCTTGGCTTTCACGCGCATGAGTTACAAAGATGCCATCCGCTAAAACAAGGAGAATAAGGCATATAGTCACTGGATTTTCTTCAATTTACGGCCAAATGAGATTGCCCGGATCATAGAGCATCTTCAGAAGGTACGCTTTGTCCCTACCAGGGGGCTAATGTCTATAAGCAACATAATCTCTCGAATTTCCTTCAAAAGGAAGTGCCAATGGGTTCGTAAACTTGTCTCAAAAACAACGATTTAATGATGTTCTTTGACTTTCGTGGCCAAAAAGTCCTGCTTAAGGCTGAATTTGAGGGTACTCCGGCCTCCCGGCGCAAGCGGGAGTATTTTTGATTCGCATGCTCGCCATGAGCAGTTTGAGTACTTATGGGTCCGACACGGACCAATGACAAAATTATGACCGCTTTAGTGAACATCTGTCCATTCTATGGCAATCCTTGAAAGTACTTCATTTTCTCGCGCTTTTTGCCCGACCGCCTAAAAATTTCTTGTCCTCTATAGTGGAGATATCGCTTCCACATATATATTGACCGATGCCAGAATGCCCTTTTGTTCTTGGCTTTCACGCCGCATGAGTTACAAAGATGCCATCCGCGAAAACAAGGAGAATAAGGCATATAGTCACTGGATTTTCTTCAATTTACGCCAAATGAGATCGCCTTGATCATAGAGCATCCGCAGAAGGTACGCTTGTCCCTACCAGGGGGCTAATGTCTATAAGCAACATAATCTCTCGAATTTCCTTCAAAAGGAAGTGCCAATGGGTTCGTAAACTTGTCCGAAAACAATGATTTAATGATGTTCTTTGACTTTCAGGCCAAAAAGTCCTGCTTAAGGCTGAATTTGAGGGTACTCCGGCCTCCCGGCGCAAGCGGGAGTATTTTTGATTCGCATGCTCGCCATGAGCAGTTTGAGTACTTATGGGTCCGACACGGACCAATGACAAAATTATGACCGCTTTAGTGAACATCATGTCCATTCTATGGCGCCCTTGAAAGTACTTCATTTTCTCGCGCGCTTTTTGCCGACCGCCCAAAAATTTCTTGTCCTCTATAGTGGAGATATCGCTTCCACATATATATTGACCGATGCCAGAATGCCCTTTTGTTCTTGGCTTTCACGCCGCATGAGTTACAAAGATGCCATCCGCGAAAACAAGGAGAATAAGGCATATAGTCACTGGATTTTCTTCAATTTACGGCCAAATGAGATTGCCCGGATCATAGAGCATCCGCAGAAGGTACGCTTGTCCCTACCAGGGGGCTAATGTCTATAAGCAACATAATCTCTCAATTTCCTTCAAAAGGAAGTGCCAATGGGTTCGTAAACTTGTCTCAAAAACAGCGATTTAATGATGTTCTTTGACTTTCAGTACAAAAGTCCTGCTTAAGGCTGAATTTGAGGGTACTCCGCCTCCCGCGCAAGCGGGAGTATTTTTTGATTCGCATGCTCGCCATGAGCAGTTTGAGTACTTATGGGTCCGACACGGACCAATGACAAAATTATGACCGCTTTAGTGAACATCTGTCCATTCTATGGCGCCCTTGAAAGTACTTCATTTTCTCGCGCGCTTTTTGCCTAACCGCCCAAAATTTCTTGTCCTCTATAGTGGAGATATCGCTTCCACATATATATTGACCGATGCCAGAATGCCCTTTTGTTCTTGGCTTTCACGCCGCATGAGTTACAAAGATGCCATCCGCAAAAACAAGGAGAATAAGGCATATAGCCACTGGATTTTCTTCAATTTACGGCCAAATGAGATTGCCTTGATCATAGAGCATCTTCAGAAAGGTACGCTTGTCCCTACCAGGGGCTAATGTCTATAAGCAACATAATCTCTCGAATTTCCTTCAAAAGGAAGTGCCAATGGGTTCGTAAACTTGTCTAAAAAACAAGCGATTTAATGATGTTCTTTGACTTTCGTACAAAAAGTCCTGCTTAAGGCTGAATTTGAGGGTACTCCGGCCTCCTAGCGCAAGCGGGAGTATTTTTGATTCGCATGCTCGCCATGAGCAGTTTGAGTACTTATGGGTCCGACACGGACCAATGACAAAATTATGACCGCTTTAGTGAACATCTGTCCATTCTATGGCACCCTTGAAAGTACTTCATTTTCTCGCATGCTTTTGCCTAACCGCCTCAAAATTTCTTGTCCTCTATAGTGGAGATATCGCTTCCACATATATATTGACCGATGCCAGAATGCCCTTTGTTCTTGGCTTTCACGCCGCATGAGTTACAAAGATGCCATCCGCGAAAACAAGGAGAATAAGGCATATAGTCACTGGATTTTCTTCAATTTACGGCCAAATGAGATCGCCTTGATCATAGAGCATCCGCAGAAGGTACGCTTTGTCCCTACCAGGGGGCTAATGTCTATAAGCAACATAATCTCTCGAATTTCCTTCAAAAGGAAGTGCCAATGGGTTCGTAAACTTGTCTAAAAAACAGCGATTTAATGATGTTCTTTGACTTTCAGGCCAAAAAGTCCTGCTTAAGGCTGAATTTGAGGGTACTCCGGCCCCGGTGCAAGCGGGAGTATTTTTGATTCACATGCCATGAAAGCAGTTTGAGTACTTATGGGTCCGACACGGACCAATGACAAAATTATGACCGCTTTAGTGAACATCTGTCCATTCTATGGCGCCCTTGAAAGTACTTCATTTTCTCGCGCGCTTTTTCCCGATTGCCCCAAAATTTCTTGTCCTCTATAGAGGAGATATCGCTTCCACATATATATTGACCGATGCCAGAATGCCCTTTTGTTCTTGGCTTTCACGCCGCATGAGTTACAAAGATGCCATCCGCTAAAACAAGGAGAATAAGGCATATAGTCACTGGATTTTCTTCAATTTACGCCCAAATGAGATTGCCCTGATCATAGAGCATCCGCAAAGGTACGCTTTGTCCCTACCAGGGGGCTAATGTCTATAAGCAACATAATCTCTCGAATTTCCTTCAAAAGGAAGTGCCAATGGGTTCGTAAACTTGTCTCAAAAAACAGCGATTTAATGATGTTCTTTGACTTTCAGTACCAAAAAGTCCCGCTTAAGGCTGAATTTGAGGGTACTCCGCCTCCCGACGCAAGCGGGAGTATTTTTGATTCGCATGCCGCCATGAGAGCAGTTTGAGTACTTATGGGTCCGACACGGACCAATGACAAAATTATGACCGCTTTAGTGAACATCTCCCATTCTATGGCGCCCTTGAAAGTACTTCATTTTCTCGTGCGCTTTTGCCTCGATTGCCCTAAAATTTCTTGTCCTCTATAGAGGAGATATCGCTTCCACATATATATTGACCGATGCCAGAATGCCCTTTTGTTCTTGGCTTTCACGCGCATGAGTTACAAAGATGCCATCCGTGAAAACAAGGAGAATAAGGCATATAGTCACTGGATTTTCTTCAATTTACGGCCAAATGAGATCGCCTTGATCATAGAGCATCCGCAGAAAGGTACGCTTGTCCCTACCAGGGGGCTAATGTCTATAAGCAACATAATCTCTCGAATTTCCTTCAAAAGGAAGTGCCAATGGGTTCGTAAACTTGTCCAAAAAACAATGATTTAATGATGTTCTTTGACTTTCAGGCCAAAAAGTCCTGCTTAAGGCTGAATTTGAGGGTACTCCGGCCTCCCGGCGAAGAGGGAGTATTTTTGATTCGCATGCTCGCCATGAGCAGTTTGAGTACTTATGGGTCCGACACGGACCAATGACAAAATTATGACCGCTTTAGTGAACATCCGTCCATTCTATGGCAATCTTGAAAGTACTTCATTTTCTCGCGCTTTTTTTGCCCGATTGCCCTAAAATTTCTTGTCCTCTATAGAGGAGATATCGCTTTCCACATATATATTGACCGATGCCAGAATGCCCTTTTGTTCTTGGCTTTCACGCGCATGAGTTACAACGCATGCCATCCGCGAAAAACAAGGAGAATAAGGCATATAGCCGCTGGATTTTCTTCAATTTACGGCCAAATGAGATTGCCCGATCATAGAGCATCTTCAGAAAGGTACGTTTGTCCCTACCAGGGGGCTAATGTCTATAAGCAACATAATCTCTCGAATTTCCTTCAAAAGGAAGTGCCAATGGGTTCAGAAACTTGTCCAAAAACAACGATTTAATGATGTTCTTTGACTTTCGTACAAAAAGTCCTGCTTAAGGCTGAATTTGAGGGTACTCCGGCCTCCCGGCGCAAGCGGGAGTATTTTTGATTCGCATGCTCGCCATGAAAGCAGTTTGAGTACTTATGGGTCCGACACGGACTCAATGACAAAATTATGACCGCTTTAGTGAACATCTGTCCATTCTATGGCAATCCTTGAAAGTACTTCATTTTCTCGCGCGCTTTTGGCCCGACTGCCCTAAAATTTCTTGTCCTCTATAGAGGAGATATCGCTTCCACATATATATTGACCGATGCCAGAATGCCCTTTTGTTCTTGGCTTTCACGCGATGAGTTACAAAGATGCCATCCGCTAAAAACAAGGAGAATAAGGCATATAGTCACTGGATTTTCTTCAATTTACGCCAAATGAGATCGCCTTGATCATAGAGCATCCGCAGAAGGTACGCTTGTCCCTACCAGGGGGCTAATGTCTATAAGCAACATAATCTCTCGAATTTCCTTCAAAAGGAAGTGCCAATGGGTTCGTAAACTTGTCCGAAAAACAATGATTTAATGATGTTCTTTGACTTTCGTACCAAAAAGTCCTGCTTAAGGCTGAATTTGAGGGTACTCTGGCCTCCCGGCGCAAGCGGGAGTATTTTTGATTCGCATGCTCGCCGCGAGCAGCAGTTTGAGTACTTATGGGTCCGACACGGACCAATGACAAAATTATGACCGCTTTAGTGAACATCTGTCCATTCTATGGCGCCCTTGAAAGTACTTCATTTTCTCGCGCTTTTTGCCCGATTGCCTAAAATTTCTTGTCCTCTATAGAGGAGATATCGCTTCCACATATATATTGACCGATGCCAGAATGCCCTTTTGTTCTTGGCTTTCACGCCGCATGAGTTACAAAGATGCCATCCGCTGAAAACAAGGAGAATAAGGCATATAGTCACTGGATTTTCTTCAATTTACGCCAAATGAGATTGCCCGGATCATAGAGCATCCGCAGAAGGTACGCTTGTCCCTACCAGGGGGCTAATGTCTATAAGCAACATAATCTCTCAATTTCCTTCAAAAGGAAGTGCCAATGGGTTCGTAAACTTGTCTGAAAAACAAATGATTTAATGATGTTCTTTGACTTTCGTACCAAAAAGTCCTGCTTAAGGCTGAATTTGAGGGTACTCCGGCCTCCTGGCGCAAGCGGGAGTATTTTTGATTCACATGCTCGCCATGAAAGCAGTTTGAGTACTTATGGGTCCGACACGGACCAATGACAAAATTATGACCGCTTTAGTGAACATCTCGTCCATTCTATGGCAGCCCTTGAAAGTACTTCATTTTCTCGCGCGCTTTTTCCTCGATTGCCCTAAAATTTCTTGTCCTCTATAGAGGAGATATCGCTTCCACATATATATTGACCGATGCCAGAATGCCCTTTTGTTCTTGGCTTTCACGCGCATGAGTTACAAAGATGCCATCCGCAGGAGAATAAGGCATATAGTCACTGGATTTTCTTCAATTTACGCCAAATGAGATTGCCTTGATCATAGAGCATCCGCAGAAGGTACGCTTTGTCCCTACCAGGGGGCTAATGTCTATAAGCAACATAATCTCTTGAATTTCCTTCAAAAGGAAGTGCCAATGGGTTCGTAAACTTGTCTCAAAAAACAAATGATTTAATGATGTTCTTTGACTTTCAGTACAAAAAGTCCCGCTTAAGGCTGAATTTGAGGGTACTCCGGCCTCCCGACGCAAGCGGGAGTATTTTTGATTCGCAGCGCCGCCATGAGCAGTTTGAGTACTTATGGGTCCGACACGGACCAATGACAAAATTATGACCGCTTTAGTGAACATCTGTCCATTCTATGGCGCCCTTGAAAGTACTTCATTTTCTCGCATGCTTTTTTGCCCGATTGCCCTAAAATTTCTTGTCCTCTATAGAGGAGATATCGCTTCCACATATATATTGACCGATGCCAGAATGCCCTTTTGTTCTTGGCTTTCACGCCGCATGAGTTACAAAGATGCCATCCGCGAAAAACAAGGAGAATAAGGCATATAGTCACTGGATTTTCTTCAATTTACGGCCAAATGAGATCGCCTTGATCATAGAGCATCCGCAGAAGGTACGCTTGTCCCTACCAGGGGGCTAATGTCTATAAGCAACATAATCTCTCGAATTTCCTTCAAAAGGAAGTGCCAATGGGTTCGTAAACTTGTCCAAAAAACAGCGATTTAATGATGTTCTTTGACTTTCAGGCCAAAAAGTCCTGCTTAAGGCTGAATTTGAGGGTACTCCGCCTCCCCAACGAAGAGGGAGTATTTTCTGATTCGCATTCTCGCCATGAAGCAGTTTGAGTACTTATGGGTCCGACACGGACCAATGACAAAATTATGACCGCTTTAGTGAACATCTGTCCATTCTATGGCAATCCTTGAAAGTACTTCATTTTCTCGCGCTTTTTGCCCGATTGCCCTAAAATTTCTTTGTCCTCTATAGAGGAGATATCGCTTCCACATATATATTGACCGATGCCAGAATGCCCTTTGTTCTTGGCTTTCACGCCGCATGAGTTACAAAGATGCCATCCGCTGAAAACAAGGAGAATAAGGCATATAGTCACTGGATTTTCTTCAATTTACGGCCAAATGAGATTGCCCTGATCATAGAGCATCCTCAAAAGGTACGTTTGTCCCTACCAGGGGGCTAATGTCTATAAGCAACATAATCTCTCGAATTTCCTTCAAAAGGAAGTGCCAATGGGTTCGTAAACTTGTCTCAAAAAACAATGATTTAATGATGTTCTTTGACTTTCAGGCCAAAAAGTCCTGCTTAAGGCTGAATTTGAGGGTACTCCGGCCTCCGCACAAGCGGGAGTATTTTTGATTCGCATGCTCGCCATGAAAGCAGTTTGAGTACTTATGGGTCCGACACGGACCAATGACAAAATTATGACCGCTTTAGTGAACATCTGTCCATTCTATGGCAATCCTTGAAAGTACTTCATTTTCTCGCGCTTTTGCCGATTGCCCTAAAATTTCTTGTCCTCTATAGAGGAGATATCGCTTCCACATATATATTGACCGATGCCAGAATGCCCTTTTGTTCTTGGCTTTCACGCCGCATGAGTTACAAAGATGCCATCCGCCAAAACAAGGAGAATAAGGCATATAGTCACTGGATTTTCTTCAATTTACGCCAAATGAGATCGCCTTGATCATAGAGCATCCGCAGAAAGGTACGCTTTGTCCCTACCAGGGGGCTAATGTCTATAAGCAACATAATCTCTCGAATTTCCTTCAAAAGGAAGTGCCAATGGGTTCGTAAACTTGTCTCAAAAACAAAGAATGAATGATGTTCTTTGACTTTCAGTACAAAAAGTCCTGCTTAAGGCTGAATTTGAGGGTACTGGCCTCCTCGGCGCAAGCGGGAGTATTTTTGATTCGCCATGCCCACGATTCGCATGCTCGCCGTGAGCAGTTTGAGTACTTATGGGTCCGACACGACCAATGACAAAATTATGACCGCTTTTAGTGAACATATGTCCATTCTATGGCGCCCTTGAAAGTACTTGATAGAGGCAGAGGTGTCCCGCCTTTCGATGAGATGGTGGATTTCGCTTGGTGGAAGTCGACTTTGACGATCCGACTACGAACGCGCGAGGACGCCGCGCTTTAGCAATCGCTAAACCAACTCCGAGAGGTTATTGACCACGCCGAGCACGATCAACCCGACCACGAGGGTCTATTTCCGCGAGCAAACGAAGAACAAGCAAGAAACCGAGATTGCAACTGATATTGCGAATATAAGATGAAAGCTTTATTGATCAAGGTGGGGTTCTGTGACGCTTTGTCCGGTCGCTGAACACAAACGGCACGCGGTTGCAGCTATGGCGAACTTTTGATCTAAACAAAACCTAAGTCTAAACGGTGCCCTAAGGGCTGTATATATGGAGGAAGAGGGGTGAATTTCGTGGCCCTTGGTGGAGGGGTCCAAACTAACCCTATCTCTTGTTTCCCCACACATACGGACTCTAAAAATAGCCTATACTAATGTATTTCGAAATTACATGGGCCTGGCCCAATAATAAGGTGACGCAAAGACCTAGAATAGCCTATGGACGAATATTATGAAGTGGCATCTTGTATATTTCGTCCAAGGCTTCATGCACTCATTATGGTGGCTTCAAAGTCCTGAAATCATCACTTGTAACTCCATTCTGTCCCCTTGCGCATGCCATCATCTCCATGCTTGTTCTTGCTCCAATGTTCATCCTTCTCCAAGCTAGGCCCTTCATTTGTAAGCAAAACAAATGTATCCAATTTAGGCAGATCATATTCTCATGAACATTAGAATCATTACCAAGAAACGAAAGTACCGTAATTTAGTTGGCGGCGCGAGCTCTAGTAATTGGTCCAAGATGTATAGCAAAGGGGCTGTGGGTGTAACAATGGTATTGATGTCCTCATCATCCTCCCTTCTTGAAATGAAGTCGCCCTCGACGGAAGTTCATCTTCCTCACCCAAATATGGCTTCAAATCTGCAATGTTAAAAGTGGACTAACCCCAAAATCTGCAGCAGCTCAAGTTTATATGCATTATCATTTACTTTCTCCAACACCTTAAAGGGACCAGCAAGACGTGGCATTAGCTTTGATTTATGCAAATCAGAAATCTATCCTTACGCAAATGTAACCAAACAAGATCTCCAGTGCAAACACAACATGTTTTCTACCCTTATCTCCAAAGAAGTTTATATTTAGCATTCATACGCCAATGTTTTCCTTAGTTAACTCATGCATTTTTAAAATCAATTCAGCACGCTTTTAGCATCAAAATTAACCTTCTCCAAGATGGAAGAGGCAACAAATCAATAGGTGCACGAGGTAGGAAACCATACACAACTTCAAAAGGGCAAATCTTAGTAGTAGAATGCAATGAACGATTATAAGCAAATTCAATATGAGGCAAGCATTCCTCCCACATTTTCTTATTTTTCTTTAGAACAGCCCTAAGCATAGTAGACAATGTTCTATTGACTACTTCAGTTTGTCCATCAGTTTGGGGGTGACAAGTAGTACTAAAAAGCAGCTTAGTCCCCAACTTAGCCCATAAACATCTCCAAAAGTGGCTAAGAAATTTAGTATCACGATCTGAAACAATAGTATTTGGCACACCATGCAAGCTTAATAATTTCACGAAAAGAACAAATCAGCAACATTGACAAAGATCATCGCTTTTATGACATGGTATAAAGTGTGCCATTTTCGAGAATCTATCCACGACAACAAATATGTTATCCTCCCTTCTTTGTTCTAGGTAAACCTAAAACAAAGTCCATAGATATATCCTCCCAAGGAACACTAGGTACAGTAAAGGCATATATAAACCATGAGGATTGAGTCGTGACTTAGCTTTTTGACATGTAGTGCAATGAGCAATAAAACGCCAACATCCCGCCTCATCTTTGGCCAAAAGAAATGTGTAGCAAGTACGCCCTCCGCCTTCTTCACGCCAAAGTGTCCCATTAGTCCTCCTCCATGCGCCTCCCGCAACAACAAAAGACTAACGGAGCTAGCTGAATGCATAGCTTGTTAGCACGAACACAAATCCATCATTAACGACAAACTTGTTCCATGTTCTTCCTTCTTACAATTCTGCAATACATCTTTAAAATCAGCATCATGCACATATTGATCTTTGATGGTCTCCAAACCAAATATTTTGAAGTCAAGTTGTGAAAGCATAGTATAGCGATTTAGACAATGCATCAAGAATAACATTTTCTTTACCCTTCTTGTGTTTAATGACATAAGGGAAAGTCTCAATGAATTCAACCCATTTAGCATGTCTACGATTCAGTTTAGCTTGACTTTTAATATGTTTCAAAGATTCATGATCGTAATGTATAACAAATTCTTTGGGCCATAAATAATGTTGCCATGTTTCTAAAGTCCTAACAAGAGCATATAATTCTTTATCATAAGTAGAGTAATTCAGACTAGGCCCACTCAATTTTTCGTAAAAGTATGCAACAGGTTTGCCATCTTGTAATAACACACCTCCTAATCCAATTCCACTAGCATCACATTCAAGCTCAAAAGTCTTATTAAAATCAGAAGTTGGAGTAAAGGAGCATGTGTCAACTTAGCTTTCAATACCGTGAAGGCTTCTTCCTGTATGCGGTACCCCAAACAAAAGGCACATCCTTCTTTGTAAGCTCATTGAGAGGTGCAGCAATGGTGCTGAAATCTCTCACAAAACGCCTATAGAAACCAGCGAGGCCAAGGAAACTCCTCACTTGTGTGACCGCTTTGGGCTGCGCCAACTCTCAATAGCTTCAATCTTGGCTTTATCAACTTCAATTCCCCGTGGAGTAACAACATAGCCAAGAAAAGATACTCGGTCGGTGCAAAAGGTGCACTTCCCAAGGTTACCAAACAAACGCAGCATCACGAGAGCATTAAAAACAGCACGAAATGTTCCAAATGTTCTTCCAAAGATTTGCTATAAATCAAGATATCATCAAAATAGACTACCACAAATCGTCCAATGAAAGCACGAAACTTCGCTCATTAATCTCATGAAAGTACTAGGTGCATTAGTTAACCCAAAAGGCATGACTAACCACTCATATAATCCAAACTTAGTTTTAAATGCTGTTTTCCATTCATCTCCCAATTTCATACGAATTTGATGGTATCCACTACGCAAATCAACTTTGGAGAATATTGTAGAGCCACTCAATTCATCAAGCATATCATCTAGCCTAGGAATAGGGTGACGATAACTAATAGTAATATTATTGATGCCTCTACAATCAACACACATACGCGACGTACCATCCTTTTTCGCACTAGAATAATAGGAACAAAGACAAGGACTAAGGGATTCACAGATATAACCTTTGTCGAGCAGCCCTCGTACTGACGATAATCTCCTTCGCCTCCTCCGATTGGTACGGTATGGCGCACGGTTGGTAATGATGCACCGAATTAAGTCAATTTGATGCTCAATCCTCGAATAGGTGGTAATCCTGTGGCACGCCTTGTGGAAAGACGCCAAAACTCCCGCAAAATGTTAGTGACAAAGAGGGGCAAAGAGGAAGGCACGCCCTCGAATGAAAATAATGCCTCTTTGCACACAAAAGCATAGCAAATAGATTTGCTAAAATCTAGCTCATCAATATCAGATTTGGTGGCAAGTAAACATGCACTTTTCAATTTAATTTCGTATAAAAAGAGATGGTTTATTATTAGGCTTCATGTGTCGCTTCAAATTCTTTTGCCACAATCTGATTTTCACTCTTATTTTTCTCCTGCTTTTGCTTTATTAGCTCTATTAATATCATCTTTCAAATGGACTCAGAGTCATAGGAAGCAAAGTAATATTTTTATCCTTATGAACAAGAGTATACCGATTGTTTCTACCATGGTGTATGTAATTTTATCAAATTGCCATGGTCTACCAAGTAACAAGGAACATGCTTGCATAGGTACCACATCACAATCAACATAATCAGATATGTAGAGATACTAAATGCACACGTAACAAAGACGTGTTACCTTCACCTTGCCGCTGTTGTTGAACCATTGGATGTAGTAAGGATGTGGATGTGGTCTTGTGGTGAGAGATAGCTTCTCCACCATCTCCATGCTAGCCAAGTTGTTGCAGCTCCTCCATCGATGAGGACATCAATACCATTGTTACACCCACAGCCCCCGCCGCTATACATACCGGACCAATTACTAGAGCTCACAAGACGCCAACTAAATTACTGTGTACTTTCGCTTGGTAATGATTCTAATGTTCATGAGAATATGATGCTGCTTAAATTGGATACATTTGTTTTGCTTACAAATGAAGGGCCTAGCTTGGAGAAGGATGAACATTGGAGCAAGAACCAGCATGGAGATGATGGCATGCTAAGGGGGACAAGAATGGAGTTACAAGTGATGATTTCAGTGACTTTGAAGCCACCATAATGAGTGCATGAAGCCTTGGACGAAATATACAAGATGCCACTTCATAATATTCGTCCATAGGCTATTCTAGGTGCAAGGTCACCTTATTATTGGGCCAGCCCATGTAATTTCGAAATACATTAGTATAGGCTATTTTTAGAGTCCGATGTGTGGGGAAACAAGAGATAGGGTTAGTTTCGACCCTCCACCAAGGGCCACGAAATTCACCCCTCTTCCTCCATATATACAGCCCTTAGGGCACCGCTTAGACTTGGGTTTTGTTTAGATCAAAAGTTCGCCATAGCTGCAACTTCACAGATTTCGCTTGTGTTCAACGACTGCATAAAGGCCACAGTAACCCCACCTTGATCAATAAAGCTTTCATCTTATATTCGCAATATCCAGATTGCAATCTCAGCTTGCTTGTTCTTCGCTTGCTCGCAGGAAATAGACCTCGTGGTCGTTGATCGTGTTCGCGTGGTCAATAACCTCTCTGAGTTGGTTTAGCGATTGCAAGGCGCGACGCCCTCGCACGCTCAGAGTCGGATCGCCAAAGTCGACTTCCACCAAAGCGAAATCCACCATCTCATCGAAAGACGGACACCTCCGCCTCTATCAAGTGGTATCGATTTCCGTGTTGCTTTGAGATTTTACAGCTTTTCGTAGTTTAGATCGAGTCTGTTTTTCATACCTACAGTCCACTTAAAAAGCCAAAAAAATTAGGGTTAGGTCATCATATCCGAACCAATCTGAGCCTTTGCATAATCTTTTCTCAGATTTGCGCTGTTGAATTTATGTTGCATCGCCGTGTCTAGTTGCTGGTCTTAGAGTCTAGTCTTTAGAGTTTCGAAGTTCGTCATAAGTTGTCACGCCACCGCACCATCATCATCGCCTCGCCATCTACCACCACCGCTTATCCGCCACCGCTCAATCCTTATCCATATACCACCACCACCGACCACTATATACCACCACCATATATCCACCACCAATCCGAAGTTCCTTGCATATTCGATTTGTTTTCCGATCCATCTAATTTCCGATTCGTGTTTCCTTGTCCGAGTAGGTTTCGATTCCAGCAATCTTTGCCGTCCGTAGAAGAGGTTGGTTTCAAAAAAAAAAAAAAATCCAAAACGCACTTAGGATAAAAATTTTCCAAAACGCACGGATAAAAAAAATTTTCGCTATCCTATTTTTAGGTGTTTTGCCGATTGAGCCAACAAGATAGAAAGTTTTTTGACCTGCTTCAGCTTTTTGGGTCCGGCAAATAAAAAAAAAAATTTGGTCGAAAAATTTCGTGCCCATCCTATCAGCTTGACCTGGAAGAGTTTTGAGACACTCGCCATTATAGTGATTTTTCGCAAAAAAAAAAAGAGCAGCGCAAAAAAAAAAAAAAAAAAAAAAAAAAGAGCGAAAAAAAAATTCAGAGTGTGCTTTTCCTTGTTTACGCAGCAGCCGTGATTTTGTTAGTGTTCTAGGCTCGCCTCTAGCACGGTTCAGCCTAGGACCAAAGACAAGACTGCTGCTGAGCGCTTATTCAACTTTGCATCTCTCGATTTGATTATTGTCAATTCTTTTTGCTACCATATTATAAGCCTTCCCAGCTCCACATACATCTACGCTGTATGCTTGATTCTCCCCGCAATCGCTATATCCAAGCTTTGAGAGTTTTGATTACAACGGTTGCCGATCACCACCGCACCGGGTAAGAACCGTAAGAATTTGAGATTTGCTTGACGGATTTGTGACACCCACCACCACCTCTTGTTAGTAGTCCAGAGGATCATATTCTTGTGTGTTTCTATTGTCGCTAACCATGGCAGGATCACAATCCGATGAGACCGATTGGGAGAACATGACTAACAAACAGCTACAT
The DNA here is from genome assembly GCA_021437245.1 of Aegilops speltoides. Lineage (NCBI taxonomy): Eukaryota > Viridiplantae > Streptophyta > Magnoliopsida > Poales > Poaceae > Aegilops > Aegilops speltoides. Next base: position 92,191 of record JAHHZJ010000658.1, on the reverse strand, counting down.
GATAAATTTCAAAGAAATGATGAGTGGACAGTGCAAGATGTGGTAAACAGATTTGACGAGGCCATGGAGAAGATAGATGGCATTGAGAAGACGCTTGAAACAAAGCTTGATAGCAAGTTTGATGAATTGCTCGCTGCTTTCCACAACCACCGCCGGCTGCACCTATCGCACCTCCGCAACGACGACAACAACTACGCCTCTTCCGAATCAAGATGGACGAGCTCAACAGGTTCCTATTGAGCCAGACAAAATTCTCGTGCCATTGCCATCGCTTGTTGGTGCTTTTTGGCTCTCGCCATCGCTGCGCGCCGGTACCGACGAGGATGATTATATGGGAGATTATGAGGATGAGGTTGATCAACATCGAACCACGCGCAACCACCAAAGACCACAACCACCGTGTCGCCCACATGCAAATAATGGCAATGTTAGGGCTCCTCAGTACGAGATCATGACCATCTCCCTAAACTGAAATTGAATATTCCACCATTTGAGGGTAGATATGTTCCTCGATATATATCTTACTTGGGAGTTAGAAACCGAACAACGATTTACATGTTTACAATATCCCGAGGAGAGACGGTTCCCGCCGCTGCTTGTGCTTTCACTAGCTTTGCATGTGTTTGGTGGTCCAACATTGTAGATTATATCCTGCTCCAAATTACTTGGGCTGCTTTGAAAACTGCTATGCGCATCGCTGGTTCCACCATATTATCAACGTGAATTACTTCAAAAATTGCAGCGCTTAAGACAAGGAAAAATTCAGAGAAGAATATTATCGTGAATTACAAACCGCTTGATTAGATGTGGTATTGTTGAGGAGAATGAAGCTATGCTTGCACGCTTTCGGGTGGATTAAATAGAGAGATTCGCACCATTCTAGACTATAAGGATTATAATAATATCACTGCTTATTCCATCTTGCTTGTAAAGCTGAACGTGAAGTGCAGGATCGATGTGCATTGGCGCCGCACTAACTTTTCTCGCAGTCGACCTTCATCATGGACACCACGCATCATCTACTTCCACCGCACCATCACCTCCTTTAGGTGCCACCTCCAACCGTGATACAAGAAAGGTGCACAACCACCACTATCTCGCCAAGAGCACACCGCTGGCTCGCATGTAGCTCTTCTTCCATGGCGCCAACAGGCACACAAGTGATATTATTTGTCGTCATTGTAAGGGAAGAGGACATTTTATGAGAGAATGCAAATCTCAGCGCAGTGATGATTGCTACGAGGATGGTGGGTATGAGTCCGCTTAGTGACTATGATGAGGAGACTTTGGCTCTTATTACACATGAGGAACACGGTGGAGATGATTCTGATCATGAGACACAATACATGGCTGTCAAGATGCCGACAGTATGAATGTTTAGTTGCTCAACGTGTTTTGAGTGTGCAGTTACACAAGTCGAGCAAAATCAGAGGCATAATTTGTTCCATACAAAGGAGTTGTGAAGGAACGCTCTATTCAAGGCCATCATAGATGGAGGGAGCTGCAACAACTTGGCTAGCATGGAGATGGTGGAGAAGCTATCTCTCACCACAAGACCACATCCACATCCTTACTACATCCAATGGTTCAACAACAAAGGCAAGGTGAAGGTAACACGATCGCTCGTGTGCATTTTAGTATCTCTACATATGCTGATTATGTTGATTGTGATGTGGTACCTATGCAAGCATGTTCCTTGTTACTTGGTAGACCATGGCAATTTGATAAAATTTCAGACACCATGGTAGAAACAATCAAGATACTCTTGTTCATAAGGATAAAAATATTACTTTGCTTCCTATGACTCCTGAGTCCATTTTGAAAGATGATATTAATAGAGCTAATAAAGCAAAACAGAGAAAATAAGAGTGAAAATCAGATTGTGGCAAAAGAATTTGAGCAACACATGAAGCCTAATAATAAACCATCTACTGTTGCTTCAAATTAAATTGAAAAGTGCATGTTTACTTGCCACCAAATCTGATATTGATGAGCTAGATTTTAGCAAATCTATTTGCTATGCTTTTGTGTGCAAAGAGGCATTATTTTCATTCGAGGACGGTTTTCCTTCTTTGCCCCCTCGCCGTCACTAACATTTTGCAGAGTTCACCGACGCCTTCCACAAGACGTGCACCGGATTACCACCTATTCGAGGGATTGAGCATCAAATTGACTTAATTCCCGTGCATCATTACCCAACCGCACCATACCGCATCAATCCAGAGGAGACGAAGGAGATTATGCGCCAAGTACAGAGCTGCTCGACAAAGGTTATATACGCCAATCCCTTAGTCCTTGTGCTGTTCCTATTATTCTAGTGCCGAAAAAGGATGGTACGTCACGATGTGTGTTGATTGTAGAGGCATCAATAATATTACTATTCGTTATCGCCACCCTATTCCTAGGCTAGATGATATGCTTGATGAATTGAGTGGCTCTACAATATTCTCCAAAGTTGATTTATGAGTGGATACCATCAAATTCGTATGAAATTGGGAGATGAATGGAAAACAGCATTTAAAACTAAGTTTGGATTATATGAGTGGTTAGTCATGCCTTTTGGGTTAACTAATGCACCTAGTACTTTCATGAGATTAATGAACTAAGTTTTACGTGCTTTCATTGGACGATTTGTGGTAGTTTATTTTGATGATATACTGATTTATAGCAAATCTTTGGAAGAACATTTGGAACATTTACGTGTTGTTTTTAATGCTCTACGTGATGCACGCTTGTTTGGTAACCTTGGGAAGTGCACCTTTGCAATCGACCGAGTATCTTTTCTTGGCTATGTTGTTACTCCACAGGAATTGAAGTTGATAAAGCCAAGATTGAAGCTATTGAGAGTTGGCCGCAGCCCAAAACGGTCACACAAGTGAGGAGTTTCTTGGCCTCGCTGGTTTCTATAGGCGCTTTGTGAGAGATTTCAGCACCATTGTCTGCACCTCTCAATGAGCTTACAAAGAAGGATGTGCCTTTTGTTTGGGGTACCGACAGAAGAAGCCTTCACGGTATTGAAAGATAAGTTGACACATGCCCTTTACTCCAACTTCCTGATTTTAATAAGACTTTTGAGCTTGAATGTGATGCTAGTGGAATTGGATTAGAGGTGTGTTATTACAAGATGGCAAACCTGTTGCATACTTTTCTCAAAAATTGAGGGCCTAGTCTGAATTATTCTACTTATGATAAAGAATTATATGCTCTTGTTCGGACTTTAGAAACATGGCAACATTATTTATGGCCCAAAGAATTTGTTATACATTCTGATCATGAATCTTTGAAACATATTAAAAGTCAAGCTAAACTGAATCGTAGACATGCTAAATGGGTTGAATTCATTGAGACTTTCCTTATGTCATTAAACACAAGAAGGGTAAAGAAAATGTTATTGTCGATGCATTGTCTCGTCGCTATACTATGCTTTCACAACTTGACTTCAAAATATTTGGTTTGGAGACCATCAAAGATCAATATGTGCATGATGCTGATTTTAAAGATGTATTGCAGAATTGTAAAGAAGGAAGAACATGGAACAAGTTTGTCGTTAATGATGGATTTGTGTTCCGTACAACAAGCTATGCATTCCAGCTAGCTCCGCTCGCCTTTTGTTGTTGCAGGAGGCGATGGAGGAGGACTAATGGGACACTTTGGCGTGAAGAAGACGGAGGACGATTTGCTACACATTTCTTTTGGCCAAAGATGAGACGGATGTTGAGCGCTTTATTGCTCACTGCACTACATGTCAAAAAGCTAAGTCACGACTCAATCCTCATGGTTTATATATGCCTTTGCCTGCACTCTAGTGTTCCTTGGGAGGATATATCTATGGACTTTGTTTTAGGTTTACCTAGAACAAAGAAGGAGGGATAGCATATTTGTTGTCGTGGATAGATTCTCAAAATGGCACACTTTATACCATGTCATAAAAGCGATGATGCCGCTAATGTTGCTGATTTGTTCTTTCGTGAAATTATTCGCTTGCATGGTGTGCCAAATACTATTGTTTCAGATCGTGATACTAAATTTCTTAGCCACTTTTGGAGATGTTTATGGGCTGTTGGGGACTAAACTGCTTTTAGTACTACTTGTCACCCCCAAACCGATGGACAAACCAAGTAGTCAATAGAACATTGTCTACTATGCTTAGGGCTGTTCTAAAGAAAAATAAGAAAATGTGGGAGGAATGCTTGCCTCATATTGAATTTGCTTATAATCGCTCATTGCATTCTACTACTAAGATGTGCCCTTTGAAGTTGTGTATGGTTTCCTACCTCGCACCTATTGATTTGTCGCTTCTTCCATCTTCGGAGAAGGTTAATTTTGATGCTAAAGAACGTGTTGAATTGATTTTAAAATGCATGAGTTAACTAAGGAAAACATTGAGCGATGAATGCTAAATATAAACTTGCTGGAGATAAGGGTAGAAAACATGTTGTGTTTGCACCGGAGATCTTGTTTGGTTACATTTATGTAAGGATAGATTTCCGATTTGCAAATCAAAGCTAATGCCACGTGTCTGCTGGTCCCTTTAAGGTGTTGGAGAAAGTAAATGATAATGCATATAAACTTGAGCTGCCTCGCAGATTTTGGGGTTAGTCCCACTTTAACATTGCAGATTTGAAGCCATATTTGGTGAGGAAGATGAACTTCCGTCGAGGACGACTTCATTTCAAGAAGGGAGGATGATGAGGACATCAATACCATTGTTACACCCACAGCCCCGCCGCTATACATACCGGACCAATTACTAGAGCTCACAAGACGCCAACTAAATTACTGTGTACTTTCGCTTGGTAATGATTCTAATGTTCATGAGAATATGATGCTGCTTAAATTGGATACATTTGTTTTGCTTACAAATGAAGGGCCTAGCTTGGAGAAGGATGAACATTGGAGCAAGAACACAGATGGAGATGATGGCATGCTAAGGGGACAAGAATGGAGTTACAAGTGATGATTTCAGGACTTTGAAGCCACCATAATGAGTGCATGAAGCCTTGGACGAAATATACAAGATGCCACTTCATAATATTCGTCCATAGGCTATTCTAGGTGCTGCGCCACCTTATTATTGGGCCAGCCCATGTAATTTCGAAATACATTAGTATAGGCTATTTTAGAGTCCGTATGTGGGGGGAACAAGAGATAGGGTTAGTTTCGACCCTCCACCAAGGGCCACGAAATTCACCCCTCTTCCTCCATATATACAGCCCTTAGGGCACCGCTTAGACTTGGGTTTTGTTTAGATCAAAAGTTCGCCATAGCTGCAACTTCACAGATTTCGCTTGTGTTCAACGACTGCATAAAGGCGCCACAGTAACCCCACCTTGATCAATAAAGCTTTCATCTTATATTCGCAATATCCAGATTGCAATCTCGCTTGCTTGTTCTTCGCTTGTCGCAGGAAATAGACCTCGTGGTCGTTGATCGTGTTCTGCTGCGGGTCAATAACCTCTCGGAGTTGGTTTAGCGACATATAGGCGCGACGCCCTCGCACGCTCAGAGTCGGATCGCCAAAGTCGATTTCCACCAAAGCGAAATCCACCATCTCATCGAAAGACGGACACCTCTTCTATCACATAGAACGCTCCTTCACAACTCCCTTTGTATGGAACAAATTATGCCTCCGATTTTGCTCACTTGTGTAACCTCGCACACTCAAAACACGCTGAGCAACTAAACATTCATACCGCCAAGATCTTCAAAGAGCTATGTATTGTATCTCATGATCGTAATCATCTCCACCGTGTTCCTCATGTGTAATAAGAGCCAAAGTCTCTCATCATAGTCACTAGCGGACTCATACCCACCATCCTCAAGAGCAATCATCACACGCGAGATTTGCATTCTCTCAAAAATGTCCTCTTCCCTTACAACGACGACAAATAATATCACTTGTGTGCCCTGCTGACGCCATGGAAGAAGAAGAGCTCTCGGCAGGCCCGACAGTGTGCTCTGGCGATAGTGGCGGTTGTGCCGCTTTCTTGCATCACGGTTGGAGGTGGCACCAAGGAGGTGATGGTGCAAGGAAGTAGATGATGCACGGTGTCCACGATGAAGGTCGACTCGCAAAAGTTAGTGCGCCAATGCCTCGCCGATCCTCAAGACTTCACGCTCAGCTTTACAAGCAAGATGGAATAAACGAGTGATATTATTATAATCCTTATAGTCTAGAATGGTCTCAATCTCTATTTAATCCACCCGTAAAACGTGCAAGCATAGCTTCATTCTCCTCAACAATACCACATCTAATCTAGCCAGCTTTGTAATTCCCGATAATATTCTTCACAGAATTTTTTCCTTGTCTTAAACGCTGCAATTTTTGAAGTAATTCATGTTGATAATATGGTGGAACCCAACGAGCACGCGATAGCAGTTTTCAAAGCAGCCCAAGTAGCCGGAACAGATATAATCTACAATGTTCGCACCACCAAACACATGCAAAGCTAGTGAAAGCACAAACAGCAGAGGAACACGCCTCTCCTCGTGATATTGTAAACATGTAAATCGTTGTTCAGCTTCTAACTCCCAAGTAAGATATATATCAGAACATATCTACCTCAAATGGTGGAATATTCAATTTCAGCTTTAGGAGATGGTCATGATCTCGCACTGAGGGGGAGCCCTAACATTGCCATCATTTGCATGTGGACGACCGGTGGTTGTGGTGCTGGTGGTTGCACGAGTTCTGATGTTGATCAACCTCATCCTCGTAATCTTCCACATAATCATCCTCGCTTGCACCAAAGCAGAGCAGAGCAGTGAGCCAAAGAAGCACCAACAGCAGAGTAGCCGCACCAGAATTTTGTCCTCGCTCAATAGGAACACGCCGAGCTCGCCCATACCGATTCGAAGGGGCGAGTTGTTGTCGCTGCAGAGGTGCGATAGGTGCAGCCAAGCGGTGGTTGTGGAAAACGCGCGAGCAATTCATCAAACTTGCTATCAAGCTTTGTTTCAAACGCCTTCTCAATGCCATCTATCTTCTCCATGGCCTCACAAATCTGCTTACTCACATCTTGCACCGTCCAATCATCATTTGCTCAAACTTATCATGTAGTTGTTTGTTTGTCGTTCTCCCAATCAGCCTCATCGGCCTGTTCCTGCCATGGTTAGCAGCAATAGAAACACACAAGAATATGATCCCACAGACTACTAGGAAGTGGTGGTGGTGGTGTGGTGGATAAATACAAACCGTGAAGCAAATCTCAAATTCTACCAGCCTACTCAAAGAAAAAGTGGTGATCGGCAACTCTAGAAGTCAAAACTCTCAAAGCTTGGCTATAGCGACATTGTGGAGAATCAAACGCACGACGAGATGTATGTGGAGCTGAAGGCTTATAATATGGTAGCAAAAGGGTCAAGAATAATCAAATCAGAGATGCAAAGTTGAATAAACGCCAACGACGCAGATCAGGTCGGGTCCTAGGCTAGACCGCTAGAGACGCGAGCCTAGAACACTAACAAAATCACGGCGCCGCACGTAATCAAAGGAAAAGCACACTCTGAATTTTTTTTTTTTTTTTTTTTTGCGCTGTTTTTTTTTTGCGCTGCTTTTTTTTTTTTTTTGCGAAAAATCACTATAATGGCGAGTGTCTCAAAACTCTTCCTGTGTCAAATCGACAGATGGGCACGTAAATTTTTCGACCAAATTTTTTTTTTTTCGAACGCCTTGACCCAAAATCGAAACGGGTCAAAAAACTTTCTATAACGGCGATCGCTCAATACGCTTAGAAACACCTAAAATAGGATAGCCGTAAATTTTTTATCCCGCGCGCTTTTGGAAAATTTTGGGCCTAAACGGAGAGGGTTCCTGACTTTTGAAACCAACCTCTTCTACGCACGCAAAGATTGCTGAATCCAAACCTACTCGCATAAGGAAACACGAATCGAAATTAGATGGATCCCAAACAAATCTAATATGCAAGGAACTCGGATTGGTGGTGGATATATGGTGGTGGTATATGGCAGCGGTGGTGGTATATGGATACGGATTCAAGCGTGGCGGATAAGCGGTGGTAGATGGCAGGGCGATGATGATGGTGGCGGCGCGGCGTGACAACTTATGACCGTAACTCAAACTCTAAAAGACTAGACTCTAAGACCAAAGAACTAGACACGACGATGCAACCGCAAATTCAACAACGCAAATACGTAAAAGATTATGCAAAGGCTCGATTGGTTCGATATGATGACGAAACCCTAATTTTTTTGGCTTTTTCGTGGACCGTAGGTATGAAGAATGACTCGATCTAAACTACTTAAAATCAGAAAATCTCACCGAGCAACCCGAAATCTGATACCACTTGATAGAGGCAGAGGTGTCCCGCCTTCGATGAGATGGTGGATTTCGCTTTGGTGGAAGTCGACTTTGACGATCCGACTACGAACGCAGCGAGGACGCCGCTACTTAGCAATCGCTAAACCAACTCCGAGAGGTTATCGACCACGCCGAGCACGCATCAACTCGACCACGAGGGTCTATTTCGCGAGCAAACGAAGAACAAGCAAGAAACCGAGATTGCAACTGGATATTGCGAATATAAGATGAAAGCTTTATTGATCAAGGTGGGATTCTCGTGACGCTTTGTCCGGTCGCTGAACACAAACGGCACGCGGGTTGCAGCTATGGCGAACTTTTGATCTAAACAAAACCTAAGTCTAAACGGTGCCCTAAGGGCTGTATATATGGAGGAAGAGGGGTGAATTTCGTGGCCCTTGGTGGAGGGGTCCAAACTAACCCTATCTCTTGTTTCCCCACACATACGGACTCTAAAAATAGCCTATACTAATGTATTTCGAAATTACATGGGCCTGCCCAATAATAAGGTGACGAAAGACCTAGAATAGCCTATGGACTAATATTATGAAGTGGCATCTTGTATATTTCGTCCAAGGCTTCATGCACTCATTATGGTGGCTTCAAAGTCCCGAAATCATCACTTGTAACTCCATTCTTGTCCCCTATGCGCATGCCATCATCTCCATGCTGGTTCTTGCTCCAATGTTCATCCTTCTCCAAGCTAGGCCCTTCATTTGTAAGCAAAACAAATGTATCCAATTTAGGCAGCATCATATTCTCATGAATATTAGAATCATTACCAAGAAACGAAAAGTACCGGTAATTTAGTTGGCGCATGCGAGCTCTAGTAATTGGTCCAAGATGTATAGCAAATAGGGTGGGTGTAACAATGGTATTGATGTCCTCATCAAGATTTCATTTTCTTGTGCGCTTTTTGCCTCGACCGCCAAAAATTTCTTGTCCTCTATAGTGGAGATATTGTTTCCACATATATATTGACCGATGCTGAATGCCTTTTGTTCTTGGCACGCTGCATGAGTTACAAAGATGCCATCCGTGAAAACAAGGAGAATAAGGCATATAGTCATTGGATTTTCTCCAATTTACGCCAAATGAGATAGCTCGATCATAGAGCAACCGCAGAAGATACATTTGAGTCTACCAAAGCGGCTAATGTCCATAAGAAACATAATCTCTCAATTTCCTTCAAAAGGAGGTGCCAATGGGTTCGTAAACTTGTGTGAAAAACAAATGATTTAATGATGTTCTTTGACTTTCGTGGCTAAAAGTCCCGCTTAAGGCTGAATTTGAGGGTACTCCGCCTCCCGGCGCAAGCAGGAGTATTTTTGAATTCGCATGCTCGCCATGAGCAATTTGAGTACTTATGGGTCCGACACGGACCAATGACAAAATTATGACCATTTTAGTGAACATCCGTCCATTCTATGGCGCCCTGAAAGTACTTCATTTTTTTTTCGGCGCTTTTGGCCCGACTACCAAAAACTTCTTGTCCTCTATAGTGGAGATATCATTTCCACATATAAATTGATCGATGCCAGAATGCCATTTTGTTCTTGGCATGCGCATGAGTTACAAAGATACCATCCGCCAAAAACAAGGAGAATAAGGCATATAGCCGCTGGATTTTTTTCAATTTACGGCCAAATGAGATTGCCCGAATCATAGAGCATCTGCAGAAAGGTACGTTTGAGCCTACCAGGGGGGCTAATATCTATAAGAAACCTAATGTCACATCCCTAGTTCTGGTATGCTCAAGGCTAGCTAGTCATGTGTGCATCATGTTTAAATTTCATTTAAATTTGAAATGAGGATTTGAGAAACCCTCGTAATCATCTCTAAAATGGCCCAAAAAAAGTGCTCCAAAAGGTCCAAGAAAATGCTCATGTTGCTTCTCTCAAAATATTGGACAGAGATAAAAATCAAACCAATATTTTTAGGAGCTCATAAGTATTTATTTTGGGCATTTGGATTAATTCAAGAATTATTTTGCCTTGATGTATAAATGTTATATATATAATATATGTCCAAAAATTATGTCATTTATTAAGGAGCCTCGAATAATATAACTAGCTTCTATAAAATTGGCATAAGAAAATAAAATGGTTTAGTATTTTATTTAAACCAAACAAATGTCAAGAATAGGAAAAGAAATAAACGGAAAACTTACTCGCTTACTCGCGCCATCAGCGCCACTGCCCAGAAGCGCTGCCCATCGCCCAACCGCCAACCGCTGCCCTCTCGGGCGACGACAGAAGGTAGGGCACGCTGCACGCTACAAGGCCACTGGGTCAAATGGGGCCACGCCTCGCCACCTCCTTCGCTTCCTCTGCCGCCTCGACGCCCCGAACGCCGCCACGCACGCCTGACCGCTTCACTCTCCCAGCTCTCCTCTCTTCTCCTCGCTTCACGCAAGACGGCCGAACGCGCCGACGCCGCTGCTGCTGCCGCTGCCACCGCCTCCTCCCCAGAGCCTGAAGTTCGCCACGACCTCCTACTCTCGCTGTTAAGCACCGGACGGCTTTCCACTGCCGCCACTGCCGCCATCTTCATCGCTGTCATTGAGATCTCTCGGCGACTGCGGCGCTGCCGCTGGCCCTCGAGCCCGCTGACGCCTGCACAGAATCGCTGTGGAGCTGCCGCTTCTTCCTTCCGCTTGCCCCTCAGACGCCAGTTGCCCCTCGAGCCCGAAGCCCGACCGCCGCCATGAAGCTCGCCCGCGAAGCTCAGCCACCTCGCGCCTTCCGCCTCTCGCTGGATGCGGACGAGTCAAGCACGCCTCGATGTTTCACCGCTTTTATGCATCGCAGCATACGCTCACGCCAAACTCCGCCGCCGCCTTCGAAGCTCCGCCTCCGGCGAGCGACGCCGCCCCCGCTTACCACTTGTTTCCAAACGACGCGACGAAGCCAGCCTCGTCTGTGGTCTCCGCCGCTTAAATGATCGCCGAGGGCGATTCTCGTGCCCTCCGCTGCTTTGCGGCGGGCCAAGGTTAACGCCAAGGGATTGACCGGTCAACCTCATAATTCAACTCCTCACATCGACGCAGGGCTGTGCCCTCGCTAATTTTAGTTAGATTTTAATTAAACCTAATTAGCCGTGACATGTGGGCCTAGGGCCTTAACTAAGTTAGATTAGGATTAGATTAGTGCTAATTAACTTGTTAGTTAGTTAAACACCCACATATGGGTCCCACCGTCGTTTGACTCGACTCGTTGTTGACTCGCCGACGCCACGCCGACGTCAGTCGACGATTTATTCATTTTCTCGATTTAAATTAATCAGAAATTCCAAAATGTTCAAAACTTCAAAAATTCATATAAATTCAACCGTAGCTCGATTGAAATAAATTATATATGAAAATTATCGTAAAAATGCAACCTATCCATCTGTATTAGTTTCATGCATGACAAACCAACTTATACATGCTGAATATGAGGAAACACATTATGGCATATTAAGAGACTTAAATTAGAATTGCATTTGAGCTTAGGGTTCAAATGGACTTCAAACCAAATGAATACTAGTTGCATTAGCTCAAACAGCATCACATCTTCATGCCATGTTCATGCATCATATTGTTGCATATGTTTGTGTATTGATTGTCGACACTCGCTCCTTCTCGACAGGTCCCGCCCGAGTCCGCTCCAGAGTACTTGTCGCTGAAGCAAAGGCTTCCTTGTTGATATACCTGCAAGCAAACCCCTTGTTCATTCCGATAAAATCCCACGCCTCGCCTCCCCGCTCTCGCTATTGCATTAGGACAACAACGATTCATCTGCTACTTTGTGTTGCAGTAGTTGAACCCATTCCTCTCGCATGACCTCACATTGCCACAAGAATAGTTAAAACCCACTAGCATGTGTAGGAGTTGATTGAGCCCATGTTGTGTTCCTACCTTGCTATGCCTCATATTGCTTAGAGTTGTGTCGTCCGATTCATCGGGAATGAATTGGAGTACAATGCTCTATGTTCGATGTCGAGAGTGAACGTGAACACGATTTGGTAAAGGTGAAGGTGAGAGGCCATGTAGGAGTACATGGTGGGTTGTCTCACCGAACCGCCCTAAGCATCGAAGTTCTATGTATGTTGTCCAATGACTCGATACTACCACACATTAGGATCCTTAATTGACTCTCTCGACTTATTAACCAACTTGGTCTCTCGCCCTGTGAGTCGCAACTAGTTTCGTGTTTGTAGGTAGTGCTATTTTTCTACTAAGTGGCACCCTGCAGGTGGGCTTGGGATGACTAGGCACACGTGGCTCGTGTACCGAGTGGCACCTGATGGTGGGCTCTGAACCCCGCACACATCGCTTGGGGTCGTGAGCGACACCCCGCCGGATTCCTTGCGGATGAAACCCAATAGGCGATAAACCTGGCTAGAGTCTTGTGCGGTTAGTCGTGTCGTACGACACCTCGCCAAAGCTTCCGCTTGAAGGTTGCCGAGATACATGACGGTACATGGCGTAAGTGGCGAGAGCATGTGAAGAAGTACACCTCGCAGGTTAATATGATCTATTCAATAGCCGGTCCGCGGATATGGACTTCTTGGATGCTTACATGGTACATAGATAACTTGAAGTGGATACAATAAAATGCTCAAGAAAAGTGTGAGTACTATGGATGGCCTTCGTAGGGAGACGGAATGAATCCAGTAGTAGTGTATTGAGTGGTGATTAGTGGACTGCAGCGCCTATATCACCTCAAAGAAGTTCTCGTAGTCGAGAACAGATAGCCACAGAGTCAAAGCCGCTTGTCGCAACTAAACCCCACATTACCCTCTTGATACAAATGCATGTATGATAGGATCTGATAAGTCTTGTTGAGTACCTTTGTACTCATGGTGCTTTATTTAAGTTTTTGCAATGGAGACTTCGGTCTTACTAGTGTTCTCGTGGACTTCGACGAGTAGCTTGTACCTCAGCCACGATCTTGATCGATGTTGTAGATAGTTAGGCTCTTCACTTTTTCATTTGTAGATGTCTGCATCGTACATGTAATGCTTCCGCTTGTCGCTTGTATGTTTCGTATGATGGGTCCTGTGGACCCCGCTTGCAATAGATGCTATGATGGCTCTTCCGAGCCTTTATCTATGTGAGTTGTTGAGTTATGCCGTGATGCCATGTTGTACAAAGACATACTTGCATGTTATGCGACGTAATGTGTATTGCTATGTGGGATCCGACTATCTAGTTGTTTATTCTTAGTAGCCTCTTACTGAAATGTCTCCTAGTGCTTCCATCGAGCCATGGTAGCTTGCTACCGCTCCTAACACGAGGTTGGCCGGCATGTGTCCTTCTTCGCTCTCGGGTTCCGTTCTTCGGGAAATGTCACGATGAATACCGAGTCCTCGCTAGCCTGCTACATGCCCGTTCACCGAGTCCCGTTAGCCCAAAGCTATACCGATTCACTCGCTAATGACCGACACGCTCGCTGTCGGGTCATGTATGCCCGTCTGCAAGTTAGTGCCACTTTGGGTTTACGACCAGCCATGTCACCGGCCTTATCATATGGATGCTAGCGACACTATCATATACGCAGCTAAAAGGCGCTAAACGGTCCCGGCAAAGGTAAGGCGACACCTGTGGGGATACCGTATGTGAGGCTGCAAAGTGATATGAGGTGTTACATGCTAGATCGATGTGGCATTGAGTCGGGTCCCGATACTTTGGTATCGTAGCCTGACCGCTCAGAGGATTACCAAGCCAAACCGGTCAAGTTGAGTCTAGAAATTCTTTAGCTATATAAGGGAATTGATTGTGGAAGGAACGTAAGGCTCTTTTTACCCTTTACCTCATGGCCTTCTCGATCCGAGTCATCCTATCTTTTCTCAAGGGGTTAAGGATTGGGAATTTTAAAAAAATTTTAATTTTTTAAAAAGGAAGGTCGATTTTAAAAAGGGGGGAAAATTTTTTATTTCGGCCTTTTTAGCCTTTGGGTCCGGGCCGGCATGAAAATTTTAAAAGGGGGTTTGGGCCCGGCCAATACAAAATTTCCTTTTGTAAACCCAAATTCTTGGGTCCTTAAATTTTCCCATTTTTGCCCCTTTTTTTTGGCCCCCAAAAATTTTCCCCCCAAGGGGGGAAATCGTTTCCAAAAAAAAGGAAAAAAGGAAAGGGCCCTTTTACCGGGGCGGCAAAATAAATTTTGTCCCTCCGGGAATGGGAAATGAAAAAACTTGTTTTTAAATTTCCCAAAAAAACCCATTTGAAAAGGGATCCCCCCAAGGGGGAATTTTAAGGTTTCCCCGCAAATATTTTTCCCTTTTTTTTGGGAAGCTTTTTAAAAATTTTTTGGGGAAAAACCTTTTGGCGTTTACCCCTTTTTTCCCAATTTCCTTTATTGTTCCAAATTTTAAAATTCTTTTCCCGCCCGGGTTTAAAATTTGGGCTAGGAGAAAAGGCAATAAGGTTTTTAAATTTTAAAAAATTTCCTTATTAAACTTGGTACCTTTTTGGGTTTTTGCCCCCCCAAAAAAATTTGCCTTGTAAAAAAAAGGGGTTTTTTAAAGTTTTGAAGGGGTTTTTTTTGGTTCCGGAGTTTGGTTTATGGGTCCCCGGAAAAACTTAGCCCCTAAAAATTTTTTTGGTTAAAATTTTTTCCAAATTTTTTGCCCGGGACCCCAAAATTTTTTCAAAATATTTTTTAATTGCCATACCAAATTTTCCCTTTTTTAAAATGCCAGGGTAAGGGAAAACCACGGTTTTGTTTGGCCGCTGGGTTTTTTTGAAAGGGTTGGGAAAAGCCTAATTTCCCCTTTTTAAAGGGGAAATGTTTGAAATTTTAATTTTAAAGGGTTTGTTGGGCAAATTCCATTTTGGCTCCTTTGGGACCAAATTTTCCCTGATATATCGGGACCTCGCCGGAGGTTACGGTGGACTAGGATGAAGAGAGAAATTGCTCGGTTTATCGCTAATTGTGGCGTTTGTCGTCGCGTTAAGCGAGCATCAAAGACCTGCGGCACCCTTGACCTTTAGCTATTCACGAGTGGAAATGGGATAAAGTTGGTATGGACTTCATCACGGCTTTCCGGGACCAAGAAAGAATAACGCTATCTTCGTAGTCATTGATCGTCTTTCCAAAGTGGCTCACTTCCTACATTAGAGAGTATCACTTGCTAGTCGACTTGCGACTTATATATTCGAATAGTATCACTTCATGGTGTTCCACTAGAGATCAATTCAGACCGTGGCGATCTTTTCACTTCTCATTTACGGAGAGTTTCCAAACTGCCATGGGAACCCATCTTTCCTTGATGCCGCTTTCCACCCTCAATCAAGTGGTCGGTGGAGCAGGTCGATCAAATTCTCGAAGACATGCTCGAGCTTGCGTTATCTCATTCGGTATGGATTGGGAGAAATGTCTTCCTTTTGCGAGTTTGCTTATAACAATAGCTATCAATCCGGTCTCAAAAAGCTCATTTTGAGATTCTCTATGGGCGAAGATGTCGAACACCTTTGAACTGGTGAAACGGTGAAAGACAATTCTTTGGACGGACATGATCCGGAGGCAGAAGAGCAAGTTCGCATCATTCGTGAGAATTTGAAAACAGCCCGATCTCGTCGGAAAAGCCGTATGATCGTCATCATAAAGATATGACTTATGAAGTTGGCGACAAAGCTTATCTTGGGTTACTCGTTTGAAGGGTACCCATCGTTTGATATCAAAAGGCAAGTTGGCTCCTCGCTACATTGGTCCTTTTCGCATTCTCGCTAAGCGAGGAGAGGTTGCCTACCGAGTTGGAACTACCCCACATCTTCCTCGAGTTCATGATGTCTTCCACGTCTCTCAACTCGGCGTTGCTTCTCGGATCCTATCCGCGGAGTGGACCACGGGCAACTTGATCTCCAAGATAACCTCACATATCGAGTATCCGGTTCACATTCTTGATCAAGCGAGGCGTGTCACTCGGCGCCATAACATCAAGTTTCTCAAGGTTCGGTGGTCTCATCATTAGAGAGAAGCTACTTGGGGCGAGAAGATCGTCTTATTGGAGTACCCGCTTTCTTTCCATCGACCTCTAAATCTCGGGGCGAGATTTTTTTCAAAATGAGGGCGAGTTGTCACATCCCTAGTTACGGTATGCTCAAGGCTAGCTAGTCATGTGTGCATCATGTTTAAATTTCATTTAAATTTGAAATGAGGATTTGAGAAACCCTTAGAATCATCTCTAAAATGGCCCAAACAAAAAAGTGCTCCAAAAGGTCCAGAAAATGCTCATGTTGCTCTCTGAAAATATTGGACAGAGATAAAAATCAAACCAATATTTTAGGAGCTCATAAGTATTTATTTTGGGCATTTGGATTAATTCGATAATTATTTTGCCTTGGATGTATAAATGTTATATATATAATATATGTCCAAAAATTATGTCATTTATTAAGGAGCTCGGAATAATATAACTAGCTTCTATAAAAATTGGCATAAGAAAATAAAATGGTTTAGTATTTTATTTAAACCAAACAAATGTCGGAAGAATAGGAAAAGAAATAAGCAGGAAAACTTACACGCTTACTGCGGCCATCAGTATCCTCAGGTGGCCAGATGGCGCGGCCCTTAACCGTAACCGCCGTCGTCCTCTGGCGGCAGACAGAAAGCAGAGCGCAGCGCAGCCTGTGTGACCACTTTCGTCGGGCGAGGCCCGTTCCCGCCACCTCACCTTCCCCTCTAAATCGCCTGGGCGTCCCGAGCGTCGCCACGCCGCCCGACCGCTCTCACTCTCCCCAGCCCTCTCTCTCTCTCCCTCGCTCTCTCACGCGCCTGCGGCGAGCGCGCGTCGCCGCCGTTCGCCGTTGCTTGCGACCACCGGCCTCCCTCGCCCCTCCGTAGAGCCCGAAGCTCCGCCCGACCTCCTCTACCTCCTCGTCAAGCCAAGCACCTCGGGACGGCCTCCACCGTCGCCACCGTCGTCATCTTCGCCGCCCGGCCGTTGTAGATCTCCGGCGACCGTCTGCCCGTCGTCGGCCCGTCCCGAGCCCGCTTCGGCGCCCAGCTGCAAGCTGCTGTGAGCTGCGCTTCCTTCCTCCTCTCCGTTCTCGTCCCGTCGCCCGTGGCGCGTCCCCTCGAGCCCGAGCTCCGACCGCCGCCCTTGAGCTCTGCTCCGGCGACTCGAGCCACCTGCGCCCTCCGTCGCCTCCATTGGATGCGAGGCGAGCGAGCTACGCCCGGTGCTCTCGACCGCCGCCCCATGCATCGCGGCCTCGCCCGCCCTCGGCGAACTCGGCCGCCGCCCAGCTCGCTCCGGCGGCGGCAACCGTCCCGCCTCTACCACTTGCTCCAAGCAGCGGACGAGCTTGGCTCCTCGTCCGTGGTCTCCGCCGCCTAAATGGTGGCGGAGGCGATTCCGTGCCCTCGCGGCGTTAAGCCTCGCCCGGCGACTAAGCGCCGGTGGGATTGACCGGGTCGACCACCGTTAACTAACCCCACATCGCAGCGGCGTGGGGCCAGGCCCCTGCTAATTTTAGTTAGATTTTAATTAAACCTAATTAGTCGTGACATGTGGGCCCAGGGCCTTAACTAAGTTAGATTAGGATTAGATTAGTGCTAATTAACTTAAGTTAGTTAGTTAGACACTGACATATGGGTCCCACTGGTCAGGTTTGACCTGGACCTGGCCGTTGACCGGCGACGTCCGCAGCTGACGTCGGTGACGCATTATTCATTTTCTGGATTTAAATTAATCAGGAAATTCCAGAAAATGTTCAAAACTTCAAAAATTCATATAAATTCAACCGTAGCTCAGATTGAAATAAATTATATATGAAAAATTATCAGAAAATGCAACCTATCCATCTGTACTAGTTTCATGCATGACAAACCAACTTATACATGCTGAATATGAGGAAACACATTATGGCATATTAAGAGACTTAAATTAGAATTGCATTTGAGCTTAGGGTTCAAATGGACTTCAAACCAAATGAATACTAGTTGCATTAGCTCAAACAGCATCACATCTTCATGCCATGTTCATGCATCATATTGTTGCATATGTTTGTGTATTGATTGCCGACCTTGTTCCTTCTCGATAGGTCTGCTCCGAGTCCGTTCAGTACTTGTCGATGAAGCGATTGCCTTCCTTGTTGATATACCGAGCAAGCAAACCCCCTTGTTCATTCGATAAAATCCTCGCTCTCGCTCCTGCTCTCGATTATTGCATTAGGACAACAACGATTCATCGCTACTTTGTGCTTTCACGGTAGTTGAACCCATTCCTCTGCATGACTGTCATTGCCACGATGAATAGTTAAAACCCACTAGCATGTGTAGGAGTTGATTGAGCCCATGTTGTGTTCCTACCTTGCTATACCTGCTATTGCTTAGAGTTGTGTCGGTCGATTCGCCGGGAATGAATTGGAGTACAATGCTCAATGTTACGATCTTTGAGAGTGAGCGTGTGAACACGATTTAGTAAAGGTAGCGGTGAGAGGCCATGTAGGAGTACATGGTGGGTTGTCTCACGGAACCGTCCTTAACCTTGAGTTCTATGTATGTTGTCCAATGACTCGATACTACCACATTAGGATCCTTAATTGACTCTCGACTTATTAACCAACTTGGTCTCTGTCGAGTGTGCAACTAGTTTACGGTGTTTGTAGGTAGTGCTATTTTTCTACCAAGTGGCACCGGCGAATGGGCTTAGGACAGACTAAACACGTGGCACTGGTGTGCAGTGGCACCGGATGGTGGGCTCGGGAACCACACACACATCGTTTGGGGCCGTGGCGACACCCGGCGGATCTCCTTGCGGATGAAACCGAATAGGCGATAAACACAGGCTAGAGTCTTGTGCGGTTAGTCGGTCGTGGCCGACACCCTCGCCGAGCTTCGCTTGAAGGTTGCCGAGATACATGGCGTGTACATGGCGGTAAGTGGCGAGGCGTGTGTGAAGAAGTACACCCTGCGGGGTTAACATGATCTATTGAATAGCGGGTCCGCGGATATGGACTTCTTGGATGCTTACATGGTACATAGATAACTTGAAGTGGATACAATAAAATGCTCAAGAAAAGTGTGAGTACTATGGATGGCCTTCTCGTGGGAGGCAGCGGATGAATCCGTAGTAGTGTATTGAGTGGTGATTAGTGGACTCGTGTGCCCATATCACCTCAAAGAAGTTCTAGTGTAGTCGTAGAACAGGATAGCCACGAGTCAAAGCTGGCTTCTGCAACTAAACCCCATTACCCTCTTGATACAAATGCATGTATGATAGGATCGATGTAAGTCTTCTGAGTACCTTTGTACTCATGGTGCTTTATTTATGTTTTTGCGGCGGAGACTTGGTCTTACTAGTGTTCTCGTGGACTTGACGGTAGCTTGTACCTCAGCTACGATCTTGATCGGATGTTGTAGATAGTCGGGCTCTTGACCTTTTTCATTTGTAGATATACGTACTCGGACATGTAATGCTTCGCTTCTTTGCTTGTATGCTCTGTATGATGGGTCTGTGACCCTGTTTGCAATAAATGCTATGATGGCTCTTGAGCCTTTATCTATGTGAGTTGTTGAGTTATCTTTGTGATGCCATGTTATACAGCACATACTTGCATGTTATCGTCGTGTAATGTGTATTGCTATGTGTGGGATCGACTATCTAGTTGTTTATTCTTAGTAGCCTCTCTTACGGAAATGTCTCCTAGTGCTTCCTTGAGCCATGGTAGCTTACTACTGCTCCGGAACATGTAGGTTGGCGGCATGTGTCCTTCTTCGTTCTGTATACATCCCTTGAAATGTCCGCGATGAATACGGAGTCACTGCTAGCCGCTTCTGCCAGTTCACGGAGTCTGTTAGCCCGGTGCTACTGACTGGATTCACTCGCTAATGACCGAACCGTTCGTTCTGGGTCATGTATACTGTCACATAAGTTAGTGCCACTTTGGGTTTCTGACTAGCCATGTCGGCCGGGCTCCTTATCATATGGATGCTAGCGACACTATCATATCGTGTGCCAAAAGCATAAGCGGTCCCGGGCAAAGGTAAGGCGACACCGTGGGGATACCGTCGTGAGGCCGCAAAGTGATATGAGTGTTACATGCTAGATCGATGTGGCATTGAGTCGGGTCCGACACCTAATCTCTCAATTGCCTTCAAAGGAAGTGCTAATGGGTTGAAACTTGTCGAAAAACAGCGACGAATGATGTTCTTTGACTTTCGGGGCCAAAAGCTTAAGGCTGAATTTGAGGTACTCGGGCCTCCGGGCACAAGCGAGGAGCATTTTGGATTCGCATGCTCACCGTGAGCAGTTTAAATACTTATGGATCCGACCACAGACTCGAATGACAAAATTATGACCGTTTTAGTGAACATCATCCATTCTATGGCAATCCTTGAAAGTACTTCATTTTTTAATGCGCTTTTGGCACGACTACCCAAAAACTTCTTGTCCTCTATAGTAGAGATATCATTTCCACATATAAATTGGTGATGCGGGAATGCCCTTTTGTTCTTAGCACGTGCATGAGTTACAACATACCATCCGTGAAAACAAGGAGAATAAGGCATATAGCATTGGATTTTTTCAATTCTGGCCAAATGAAATTGCCGAATAATAGAGCATCTTTAGAAAGATGCGTTTGAGCCTACCGAGAGGCTAATATCTATAAGAAACCTAATCTCTCGAATTGCCTTCAAAAGGAAGTGCTAATGGGTTGAAACTTATGCGAAAAACAGCGATGAATGATGTTCTTTGACTTTCGGGGCCAAAAGTCACCTTAAGGCCGTGTTGAGAGTACTCTGGGCCTCTGGCATAAGCGAGTATTTTCTGGATTCGCATGCTCGCCGTGAGCAGTTTGAGTACTTATGGGTCCGACACGGACTCGAATGACAAAATTATGACCGTTTTGTGAACATATGTCCATTCTATGGCGGTCCTTGAAAGTACTTCATTTTCTTGTCGCTTTTGCTGTTGCCCAAAAATTTCTTGTCCTCTATAGTGGAATATTGTTTCCACATATATATTGACCGATGCAGGAATGCCCTTTTGTTCTTGGCAGCGCATGAGTTCTGACATGCCATCCGGTGAAAACAAGGAGAATAATGCATATAGCCATGGATTTTCTCAATTCTGACCAAATGAGATAGGCCGATTCATAGACAAGCTAGCGAGAAAGATACATTTGAGTCTACCAGGCGGGCTAATGTCCATAAAAACATAATCTCTCAATTTCCTTCAAAAGGAGGTGCCAATGGGTTGAAACTTGTGTGAAAACAATGACGAATGATGTTCTTTGACTTTCGAGGCTAAAAGTCCGCTTAAGGCTGAATTTGAGGTACTCGGGCCTCTGGCATAGCAGTATTTTTGAATTAGCATGCTACGCCGTGAGCAGTTTGAGTACTTATGGGTCCGACCACGGACTCGAATGACAAAATTATGACCATTTTAGTGAACATCTGTCCATTCTATGGCAGGTCCTTGAAAATACTTCATTTTTTAAATGCGCTTTTGGCTGACTACCCAAAAACTTCTTGTCCTCTATAGTGGAATATCATTTCCACATATAAATTGACTGATGCCGGGAATGCCCTTTTGTTCTTGGCATGCGCATGAGTTCTGACATACCATCCGTGAAAACAAGGAGAATAAGGCATATAGCGCTGGATTTTTTCAATTCTGCCAAATGAGATTGTCGAATCATAGAGCATCTGCGAAAAGATGCGTTTGAGCCTACCGAGGGCTAATATCTATAAGAAACATAATCTCTCGGTGCCTTCAAAAGGAAGTGCTAATGGGTTGAAACTTCGTCGAAAAACAGCGACGAATGATGTTCTTTGACTTTCAGGGCCAAAAGTCACCTTAATGCTGAATTTGAGGGTACTTCGGGCCTCCGGGCACAAGCGGGGAGCATTTTTGGATTCGCATGCTCGCCGTGAGCAGTTTGAGTACTTATGGATCCGACACAGACTCCGAATGACAAAATTATGACCGTTTTAGTGAACATCTGTCCATTCTATGGCAATCCTTGAAAGTACTTCATTTTTTCGTGCGCTTTTGGCCTGACTACCCAAAAACTTCTTGTCCTCTATAGTGGAGATATCATTTCCACATATAAATTGTTGATGCCGGGAATGCCCTTTTGTTCTTGCACGCGCATGATTCTGACATACCATCCGTGAAAACAAGGAGAATAAGGCATATAGCGCTGGATTTTTTCAATTCTGACCAAATGAGATTGCCCGAATCATAGAGCATCTGCGAAAAATGCGTTTGAGCCTACCGGGTGGGCTAATATCTATAAGAAACCTAATCTCTCAATTGCCTTCAAAAGGAAGTGCTAATGGGTTGAAACTTGTGCGGAAAGCAGCGATGAATGATGTTCT
This sequence comes from Aegilops speltoides, assembly GCA_021437245.1. Classification (NCBI taxonomy): domain Eukaryota; kingdom Viridiplantae; phylum Streptophyta; class Magnoliopsida; order Poales; family Poaceae; genus Aegilops; species Aegilops speltoides. Next base: position 69,553 of record JAHHZJ010000658.1, on the reverse strand, counting down.
TTGACTTTGAGGGCCAAAAGTCCTGCTTAAGGCCGTGTTGAGAGTACTCTGGCCTCTGGCGCAAGCGGCGAGTATTTTCTGGATTCGCATGCTCGCCGTGAGTAGTTTGAGTACTTATGGGTCCGACGGACTCGAATGACAAAATTATGACCGTTTTGTGAACATATGTCCATTCTATGGCGGTCCTTGAAAGTACTTCATTTTCTTGTGCGCTTTTTGCTGTTGCCCAAAATTTCTTGTCCTCTATAGTGGAATATTGTTTCCACATATATATTGACCGATGCCAGGAATGCCCTTTTGTTCTTGGCACGCGCATGAGATTCTGACATGCCATCCGGTGAAAACAAGGAGAATAAGGCATATAGCATTGGATTTTCTCAATTCTGGCCAAATGAGATAGCCGGATCATAGAAACAGCTGCGATAAGATACATTTGAGTCTACCGGCGGGCTAATGTCGATAAAAACATAATCTCTCAATTTCCTTCAAAGGAGGTGCCAATGGGTTGAAACTTGTGTGAAAAACAATGACGAATGATGTTCTTTGACTTTCGGGGCTAAAAGTCCGCTTAAGGCTGAATTTGAGGTACTCCGGGCCTCTGGCATAAGCGGTATTTTTGGAATTCGCATGCTCGCTTGCGAGCAGTTTGAGTAATTATGGGTCCGACACGGACTCGAATAACAAAATTATGACCATTTTAGTGAACATCTGTCCATTCTATGGCGGTCCTTGAAAATACTTCATTTTTTAATGCGCTTTTGGCTGACTACCCAAAACTTCTTGTCCTCTATAGTGGAATATCATTTCCACATATAAATTGGTGATGCCAGAATGCCCTTTTGTTCTTGGCATGCGCATGAGTTACAACATACCATCCGTGAAAACAAGGAGAATCGGGCATATAGCATTGGATTTTTCAATTCTGACCAAATGAGATTGCCGAATCATAGAGCATCTGCAGAAAGATGCGTTTGAGCCTACCAGGGGCTAATATCTATAAAAACATAATCTCTCAATTGCCTTCAAAGGAAGTGCTAATGGGTTGAAACTTGTGAAAAAGCAATGACGAATGATGTTCTTTGACTTTCGGGGCCAAAAGTCACCTTAAGGCTGAATTTGAGGTACTCAGGGCCTCCGGGCACAAGCGAGGAGCATTTTGGATTCGCATGCTCGCCGTGAGCAGTTTGAGTACTTATGGATCCGATACAAACTCCGAATGACAAAATTATGACCGTTTTAGTGAACATCTGTCCATTCTATGGCAATCCTTGAAAGCACTTCATTTTTTCGTGCGCTTTTGGCCTGACTACCGAAAAACTTCTTGTCCTCTATAGTGGAATATCATTTCCACATATAAATTGACTGATGCCGGAATGCCCTTTTGTTCTTAACGCGCGCATGAATTCTGACATACCATCCGTGAAAACAAGGAGAATAAGGCATATAGCAGCTGGATTTTTTCAATTCTGACCAAATGAGATTGCCGAATCATAGAGCATCTGCGAAAAAAGTGCGTTTGAGCCTACCGAGGGGCTAATATCTATAAGAAACCTAATCTCTCGAATTGCCTTCAAAAGGAAGTGCTAATGGGTTGAAACTTGTCGAAAAACAATGACGAATGATGTTCTTTGACTTTCGGGGCCAAAATTCCTGCTTAAGGCCGTGTTGAGAGTACTCTGAACCTCTGGCGCAAGCGGGAGTATTTTCTGGATTCGCATGCTTTCGCCGTGAGCAGTTTGAGTACTTATGGGTCCGACACGGACTCGAATGACAAAATTATGACCGTTTTGTGAACATATGTCCATTCTATGGCGGTCCTTGAAAGTACTTCATTTTCTTGTCGCTTTTTGCTGTTGCCCAAAAATTTCTTGTCCTCTATAGTGGAATATTGTTTCCACATATATATTGACCGATGCCGGAATGCCCTTTTGGTCTTGCACGCGCATGAATTCTGACATGCCATCCGGTGAAAACAAGGAGAATAAGGCATATAGCATTGGATTTTCTCAATTTATGGCCAAATGAGATAGCCGGATCATAGAAACAGCTGCGAGAAAGATACATTTGAGTCTACCAGGCGGGCTAATGTCCATAAGAAACATAATCTCTCAATTTCCTTCAAAAGGAGGTGCCAATGGGTTCAGAAACTTGTGTGAAAAACAGCGACGAATGATGTTCTTTGACTTTCAGGGCCAAAAAGTCCTGCTTAAGGCTGAATTTGAGGGTACTCCGGGCCTCCTAGCGCAAGCAGGGAGTATCTTTTCGAATTCGCATGCTCGCCGTGAGCAGTTTGAGTACTTATGGGTCCGACACGGACTCCGAATAACAAAATTATGACCATTTTAGTGAACATCTGTCCATTCTATGGCAGTCCTTGAAAGTACTTCATTTTTTCGTGCGCTTTTGGCCTGACTACCCAAAAACTTCTTGTCCTTTATAGTGGAGATATCATTTCCACATATAAATTGACTGATGCCAGGAATGCCCTTTTGTTCTTGGCATGCGCTTGAGATTCTGACATACCATCCGTGAAAACAAGGAGAATAAGGCATATAGCCGCTGGATTTTTTCAATTCTGGCCAAATGAGATTGCCGAATCATAGAGAATCTGCAGAAAGGTACGTTTGAGCCTACCAGGGGGGCTAATATCTATAAGAAACCTAATCTCTCGAATTGCCTTCAAAAGGAAGTGCTAATGGGTTCAGAAACTTGTCTGAAAAACAGCGACGAATGATGTTCTTTGACTTTCAGGGCCAAAAAGTCCTGCTTAAAGCTGAATTTGAGGGTACTCCGGGCCTCCGGGCACAAGCGGGGAGCATTTTTGGATTCGCATGCTCGCCGAGAGTAGTTTGAGTACTTATGGATCCGACACAGACTCCGAATGACAAAATTATGACCGTTTTAGTGAACATCTGTCCATTCTATGGCAATCCTTGAAAGTACTTCATTTTTTCGTGCGCTTTTGGCCTGACTACCCAAAAACTTCTTGTCCTCTATAGTGGAGATATCATTTCCACATATAAATTGGTGATGCCAGGAATGCCCTTTTGTTCTTGTACGCGCATGAGTTCTGACATACCATCCGTGAAAACAAGGAGAATAAGGCATATAGCATTGGATTTTTCAATTCTGGCCAAATGAGATTGCCGAATCATAGAGCATCTGCGAGAAAGGTACATTTGAGCCTACCGGGGGCTAATATCTATAAAAACCTAATCTCTTGAATTGCCTTCAAAAGGAAGTGCTAATGGGTTGAAACTTATCGAAAAACAATGACGAATGATGTTCTTTGACTTTCGGGGCCAAAAGTCCTGCTTAAGGCCGTGTTGAGAGTACTCTGGGCCTCCGGCATAAGCGGTATTTTCTGGATTCGCATGCTCGCCATGAGCAGTTTGAGTACTTATGGGTCCGACACGGACTCGAATAACAAAATTATGACCGTTTTGTGAACATATGTCCATTCTATGGCAGTCCTTGAAAGTACTTCATTTTCTTGTCGCTTTTTGCTGACTGCCCAAAATTTCTTGTCCTCTATAGTGGAATATTGTTTCCACATATATATTGACCGATGCCGAGAATGCCCTTTTGTTCTTGCACGCGCATGAGATTCTGACATGCCATCCGGTGAAAACAAGGAGAATAAGGCATATAGCTTCTGGATTTCTCAATTCTGACCAAATGAGATAGCCGGATCATAGAACAGCTGCGAAAGATACATTTGAGTCTACGAGCGGGCTAATTTCCATAAAAACATAATCTCTCAATTTCCTTCAAAAGGAGGTGCCAATGGGTTGAAACTTGTGTGAAAAACAGCGACGAATGATGTTCTTTGACTTTCGGGGCCAAAAGTCACCTTAAGGCTGAATTTGAGGTACTCCGGGCCTCCTAAGCATAGCGGTATTTTGGAATTAGCATGCTACTTGTGAGCAGTTTGAGTACTTATGGGTCCGACACGGACTCCGAATGACAAAATTATGACCGTTTTAGTGAACATCTGTCCATTCTATGGCAGTCCTTGAAAGTACTTCATTTCCCCGTGCGCTTTTTCCCTAACCGCCCCAAAATTTCCTGTCCTCTATAGTGGAGATATCGTTTCCACATATGTATTGACCGATGCCAGGAATGCCCTTTTGTTCTTGGCTTTCACGCGCATAAGTTAGAAGGAGAATAAGGCATATAGCCGCTGGATTTTCTTCAATTTACGACCAAATGAGATAGCCCGGATCATAGAGCATCTGTAAATAGGTACGTTTGTCCCTACCAGGGGGGCTAATGTCTATAAGCAACATAATATCTTGAATTTCCTTCAAAAGGAAGTGCCAATGGGTTCAGAAACTTGTCTGAAAAACAGCGACGAATGATGTTCTTTGACTTTCGGGGCCAAAAGTCCCGCTTAAGGCTGAATTTGAGGTACTCGGGCCTCTGGCATAGCGGGGAGTATTTTTGAATTCACGTGCTCGCGCTGAGTAGTTTAGTACTTATGGGTCCGACACGGAATCCGAATGACAAAATTATGACCGTTTGAGTGAACATCATCCATTCTATGGCAGTCCTTGAAAGTACTTCATTTTCTCGTGCGGTTTTGCTGATTGCCCCAAAAATTCTTGTACTCTATAGTGGAATATCGTTTCCACATATATATTGACGATCGAGGAATGCCCTTTTATTCTTGCTTGCGCGCATGAGTTCTGACATGCCATCCGGTGAAAACAAGGAGAATAAGGCATATAGCGCAGGATTTTCTTCAATTTATGGCCAAATGAGATTGCGGATCATAGAGCATCAGCAAAAGATGCGTTTGAGCCTACGGGGGGCTAATGTCTATAAGCAACATAATCTCTCAATTTCCTTCAAAGGAAGTGCCAATGGGTTGAAACTTGCGAAAAACAGCGGCGAATGTTGTTCTTTGACTTTTAGGGTCAAAAGTCACCTTAATGCGTGTTGAGGTACTCGGGCCTCTGGCGGAAGAGGGTATTTTCGGATTAGCATGCTACTTGTGAGCAGTTTGAGTACTACGGATCGGCAGGGGACTCGAATGACAAAATTATGACCGTTTTAGTGAACATCTGTCCATTCTATGGCGGTCCTTGAAAATACATCATTTTCTTGTCTTTTTTGCTGCCCAAAAATTTCTTGTCCTCTATAGTGGAATATCGTTTCCACATATATATTGACCGATGCCAGGAATGCCCTTTTGTTCTTGGCACGCGCATTAGTAACAGCATGCCATCTGGCGAAAACAAGGTGAATAAGGCATATAGCCATTAGATTTTGTTCAATTTACGGCCAAATGAGATTGCCCGAATCATAGAGCATCTTCAAAAGGTATGTTTGTCCCTACCGAGGCTAATGTCTATAAAACATAATCTCTCAATTTCTTTCAAAGGAAGTGCCAATGGGTTGAAACTTGTGTGAAAAACAATGACGAATGATGTTCTTTGACTTTCGGGGCCAAAAGTCACCTTAAGGCTGAATTTGAGGTACTCCGGGCCTCGGCATAAGCGGTAGCATTTTGGATTCGCATGCTTTCGCCGTGAGCAGTTTGAGTACTTATGGATCCGACACGGACTCCGAATGACAAAATTATGACCGTTTTAGTGAACATCTGTCCATTCTATGGCAATCCTTGAAAGTACTTCATTTTCTCGTGCGCTTTTGGCCTGACTACCCAAAAACTTCTTGTCCTCTATAGTGGAGATATCGTTTCCACATATAAATTGACTGATGCCAGGAATGCCCTTTTGTTCTTGCGCAGCGCATGAGTTACCGCATGCCATCCGTGAAAACAAGGAGAATAAGGCATATAACATTGGATTTTCTTCAATTCTGACCAAATGAGATTGCCGAATCATAGAGCATCTGCGAAAAGATGCGTTTGAGCCTACCGGGGGCTAATATCTATAAGAAACCTAATCTCTCGAATTGCCTTCAAAAGGAAGTGCCAATGGGTTGAAACTTGTCGAAAAACAATGACGAATGATGTTCTTTGACTTTCGGGGCCAAAAGTCACCTTAAGGCCGTGTTGAGAGTACTCTAGGCCTCTGGCGCATAGCGAGAGCATTTTCTGGATTCGCATGCTCGCCGTGAGCAGTTTGAGTACTTATGGGTCCGACACGGACTCCGAATGACAAAATTATGACCGTTTTTGTGAACATATGTCCATTCTATGGCAGTCCTTGAAAGTACTTCATTTTCTCGTGTGCTTTTTGCCTGACTGCCCAAAAATTTCTTGTCCTCTATAGTGGAGATATTGTTTCCACATATATCTTGACCGATGCCAGGAATGCCCTTTTGTTCTTGCGCAGCGCATGAGTTATAACATGCCATCCGGTGAAAACAAGGAGAATAAGGCATATAGCATTGGATTTTTCAATTCTGGCCAAATGAGATAGCCGGATCATAGAGCAAGCTGCGAGAAAATGCGTTTGAGGCTACCGGCGGGCTAATGTCCATAAAACATAATCTCTCAATTTCCTTCAAAGGAAGTGCCAATGGGTTGAAACTTGTGTGAAAACAATGACGAATGATGTTCTTTGACTTTCGGGCCAAAAGTCACCTTAAGGCTGAATTTGAGGTACTCCGGGCCTCTGGCATAAGCGGTATTTTTGAATTAGCATGCTCCTTGTGAGTAGTTTGAGTACTTATGGGTCGACCACGGACTCGAATGACAAAATTATGACCGTTTTAGTGAACATCTGTCCATTCTATGGCGTCCTTGAAAATACTTCATTTTCTCGTCGCTTTTGCTTGTTGCCCAAAAATTTCTTGTCCTCTATAGTGGAATATCGTTTCCACATATATATTGATAACGCCAGGAATGCCCTTTTATTCTTAGCAGCGCATGAGTTCTGACATGCCATCCGGTGAAAACAAGGAGAATAAGGCATATAGCATTGGATTTTCTTCAATTCTGACCAAATGATATTGCCCGGATCATAGAGCATCTGCAGAAAGGTACGTTTGAGCCTACCAGGGGGCTAATGTCTATAAGCAACATAATCTCTCGAAGTTCCTTCAAAAGGAAGTGCCAATGGCTTCAGAGACTTGTCTAAAAAACAGCGACGAATAATGTTCTTTGACTTTCAGGGCCAAAAAGTCCTTCTTAAGGCCGTATATGAGGGTACTCCGGGCCTCTTGGCGCAAGCGAGGAGTATTTTCTGGATTCACATGCTCACGGCGAGCAGTTTGAGTACTTGTGGGTCCGACACGGACTCCGAATGACAAAATTATGACCATTTTAGTGAAGATCTGTCCATTCTATGGCAGTCCTTGAAAGTACTTCATTCCCCCATGCGCTTTTTGCCTAACCGCCCCAAAATTTCTTGTCCTCTATAGTGGAGATATCGTTTCCACATATATATTGACTGATGCCAGGAATGCCCTTTTGTTCTTGGCTTTCACGCGCATGAGTTATGGCATGCCATCCGTGAAAACAAGGAGAATAAGGCATATAGCATTGGATTTTCTTCAATTCTGGCCAAATGAGATTGCTCGGATCAAGAGCATCTGCGAGAAAATCGTTTGTCCCTACCGGGGGCTAATGTCTATAAGCAACATAATATCTTGAATTTACTTCAAAGGAAGTGCCAATGGGTTGAAACTTATCGAAAAACAGCGACGAATGATGTTCTTTGACTTTCGGGCCAAAAGTCCCATAAGGCTGAATTTGAGGTACTCTGGGCCACTGGCGCCAGCGAGTATTTTTGGAATTGGCGTGCTTGCTTGGCGAGTAGTTTAATACTTATGGGTCCGACCACGGACTCGAATGACAAAATTATACCCGTTTTGGTGAACATCATCCATTCTATGGCGATCCTTGAAAGTACTTCATTTTCTCGTCTTATTGTTTGCTGGCCCCAAAATTTCTTGTCCTCTATAGTGGAATATCGTTTCCACATATATATTGACTAATGCCGGGAATGCCCTTTTATTCTTGGCAGCGCATGATTCTGACATGCCATCCGATGGAAACTAGGAGAATAAGGCATATAGCATTGGATTTCTTCAATTTACTACCAAATGAGATTGCCGGATCATAGAGCATCTGCGAAAAGATGCGTTTGAGCCTACCGGGGATAATGTCTATAAGCAACATAATCTCTCAATTTCCTTCAAAAGGAAGTGCCAATGTGTTCAAAAACTTGTCGAAAAACAGCGACGAATGATGTTCTTTGACTTTCGGGGCCAAGGTCACCTTAAGGCCGTGTTGAGGTGTCGGCCTCTGGCATAAGCGAGTAATTTCTGGATTCGCACGCTCCCCCCGAGCAGTTTGAGTACTTATGGGTCCTACACGGACTCCGAATGACAAAATTATGACCGTTTTAGTGAACATCTGTCCATTCTATGCAGTCCTTGAAAGTACTTCATTTTCTCGTCGCTCTTTGCGGACCCCCAAAATTTCTTGTCCTCTATAGTGGAATATCGTTTCCACATATATATTGACCGATACCATGAATGCCCTTTTGTTCTTGGCATCTGGCGTGAGTTCTGACATGCCATCCGGTGGCTCAAGGAGAATAAGGCATATAGCCGCTGGATTTTGTTCAATTCTGACCAAATAAGATTGCCGGATCATAGAGCATCTTCAAAAGATCGTTTGTCCCTACCGAGGATCTAATGTCTATAAGCAACATAATCTCTCGAATTTCCTTCAAAAGGAAGTGCCAATGGGTTGAAACTTATGCGAAAAACAGCGACGAATCTTTGTTCTTTGACTTTCGGGACCAAAAGTCCTTAAGGCCGTGTTGAGTGTACTCGGGCCTCTGGCGCCAGCGGTAGTATTTCTAGATTAGCATGCTGCTTGCAGTAGTTTGAGATCTTGTGGGTCCGACCACGGACTCGAATGAAAAAATGACCGTTTTATGAGCATATGTCCATTCTATGGCAGTCCTTGAAAGTACTTCATTTTCTCGTCGCTTTTTGCTGGCCCCCAAAATTTCTTGTCCTCTATAGTGGAATATCATTTCCACATATATATAATGACCGATGCAAGGAATGCCCTTTTGTTCTTGCACGCGCATGAGTTCGACATGCCATCCGGTGAAAACAAGGAGAATAAGGCATATAGCATTGGATTTTCTCAATTCTGGACAAATGAGATTGCCGGATCATAGAGCATCTGCGAGAAAGATGCGTTTGAGCCTACCAGGGGGCTAATGTCTATAAGCAACATAATCTATCAAATTTCCTTCAAAAGGAAGTGCCAATGGGTTCAAAAACTTATTTGAAAAACAGCGACGAATGATGTTCTTTGACTTTATGATGTGGAGCATCCCTCGCTCATCCCCATGGACTCTACTACAACTCGTCAAGCACCTCAAGGACCAATGACAAGAGCACGTGCATGCACCGTCAAACCCGAGGTTAACTCATTCCGCTTTGAGTTTCATTGGATTCACTCGAGTGGATTCTACCTCAAATGCAAACTCTATGCAATTGTAGGTACCAAGAAGAAAACCGTGAAGGCGAGGCGGACACATGCACCTCGATGAAGGAGAAGGAAGAAGGACAGCGAGCATGAAGCAAGTGGTCGCGGACCAGCCGGGTGCCAGTCATCAACACCCGGGTGCCCGGCCATCGACCGCCCGGCTGTCAAGTCTGGCCACCACAGGTGCCCGGCAGGAGGCCGGGTGCCAGCCTGCCACTTTGGCGCTAAACTGCCCATCACAGGTGCCGGGTGCCACCCAGGCTGCCCGGCCCTGCCGACACCACTCGGGTGCCGGGCCATCACCACGGGGTGCCCGGCCTCCTCTGGGGCAGCCCCCCCCCCCGGTGCCGGGCTCTCAACCCCCGGGTGCTTGGACCTCTGACGCCCGGCCAGGCTCCTGACCGGCCGGGTGCCGGCTCTTGACCCCGGTGTCAGCCTACACCACGCCCGACCACCAGCCACCCGGGTGCCGGCAGTTGGACCAGGTGCCCGCACCTCTCCGAGCGCCTGCGTGCCTCTTTGGGTTTTTACCCTTGTATCCCCCCTTCTCCTCTTATTGGGACCCTAGACTATATATACCCCTTCCCTAGCTCATTTAGAGGATAGCAAAGTATTTGATAGACATTTGTGAGCTTTGCTCCATGGATCCACTCCACTAGGAGATCAAGACCTCCTCTTGGAGTGACCAAACATCAAGACTTCCTCCTTGGGGAAGGATCCCCATCATAGGATCATCAATCCCTCATCTCCTTCATAGGATTTGGGACGAACTCTACCATGTATCTTATTTCCCTTTGATTGTTCATGTACCTTGTGGATCTTGTGTGATTGTTAGTCTAGTGGATGTGTGATTTGGACTTGTTCTTGAGTGTTCCTCTTGTTTTCCCTCTTGTGTTCATCTTGTTCTTGGGGATTCCCCCTCCAATTCGTGAAAGATCTTCACCTAGGGTTCCACCCTACAACATCTTGGTATCATGAGCCATGGTTTCTCACGAAATTGGAGCCCCCCTCTTGTTCTCTACCCTAATTTTGTTCTGTTCTTCCCCAATTTCGAAAATTCCCCACCAAAAATAGCCCCAATTTTTTTTTGTGATTTGTTGGTTTGATGAGATTTTGTTGGATTTGATGCATGGATTTGCTTGGTTTCAGGTGGATCCAGCATTCCCCCATCCATCTCCACCTTTCCCTCCACAAAATCCACCAATTTCTTCCATTTTGCCATGAATTTCCACCCAAACCCGACACCCCCAGGCATCCGGACCTCAAACCCCGGACACCCGGACCCCCGTGCTCCCCCCCCCCCTGCTGACCACCCCGGGTGCCCTTTAAACCCAGTGCCAGCACCCCCGGGCTGTTGCCCCTGCCCACCCGGGCACCCGCACCCCCAAACCCCGGGCACCCGCACCCCCCAGAATCAGCCGCGTGCACTTTACCGTTTCGGCCATAACTTTCACTCTCGGAGTCCGATTTTCACGTTCTTTAGCTCGTTGAGTAGCTATTGACATCCCCCATCCATCTAGATAGGTTCCATCACCATTTGACTCCATCAAAAATTTGGAATTTTTGCATCTTTACATAGGCCATCCACGGATCATCATAAAACCACCATCACTTTCCATAACCTAACCGTTTGATCCATATAGCATTTGTGGTTGCTTGGTGGTGACTTGAGTCTCCTAAGGTGTTTGACTGCTTAGGGATGGTTGCTTCGTCATCAACCACCACCACCACTTCCGCATTGCTAACACCGGAACCACCAACGCATTCTGCTACCACCATTTGACATTTGCCTTTGGAGATTTTGAGTTCGCGGTTTTTTACCGTTTCCTAAGGTGTTTCGGCTACTTAGGGACGGGTCTACATCATCTTGGTATCTACATCAAGAACACCGCCACTCATCATTGCCGCAAGGTCGTCATCGACATCGACCACTTCACCAATTTGACACCCTAACCGTAAGCAAGAATGGTAACCTCCATATCACATTGGTATCGTGGTATCCCAACATTGTACATTCTTGCAATTACATTGTTAACCCCTTAGCCCATTTTGCGTCACTTGCCTATCGAGACTAGCCATTTGAGTACTACCGGCAACGTTACTTGTGCACATTAGTGATCCATACCTTCCATTGCATACATACCATATCATATTGGTATCATCTTGGTATCATCATACCATCCCTTGTGTGACAAGATCGTTCCCGCATATACACAATTGCTATCTTGGTTTGTGCATTTCGCATAAGTGGCCATATAAAAAAAAGAGAATAAGCTTTTAAGCAAAAGGAAAAGAGAGCAAAGAGCTTGTAAGTAAGAGCCATAGCATCATACCATTGCACGTAAGATTGTCATATCCTATCATCGTGGATCATCTTAAGAAGAACCTCGGGAACATCATACACATAGCATACTTGGGTTCGAAAGCTGATACATTTGCATCTTATAAGTTGTGCACAAGTGTCGTATCCGCCTATTGAGCAATCGTGCTAGCGTCTCTCTTGAGTTGTGCAACACGAGCGTTTTCCGTGGATTCCACATTTTGTGCTCATTCCTTGGTTGAATGACCCCATTTATCTATCCGTGTGTGTATTTCCGTGTGCCACATATTGCTATTGGTCTACTTGTTTCACTTGCGAATTTGTGAATCCTTTCCAACATTATTGACTCTTGCTAACATTTTGCATCAAATTTTTGTGCCACTATCCTCACCGAGATCCACTATAAGCTTTACTTGATAGGTGTGAGTGAACAAGTCCGGTACCAATTCCACTATTCTTTCATGTCACATTGAGTGAAACGGGATACATCCTCAACTTGGGGAAAAGGTAACTTGGTATTGTTTCTCTCATTTCCTACTCACCTCTACGAGAGTCTTGTGATGGATAGGCAAGGCATTTCATCTCCGGTCTTCCACGACAACGGCGGCATGAACAACTACATCACCGAGAATGCCCATATTCGGACTACAACGAACAGCGCGAGCATTGAAGACTCACCCGACATTCATCAACTTGAAGCACGGACAAGAGACTACCTCGACACCAAGTTGGCCGAACAAAGGGATCAAGTACGCGACATGTTGGCCAACTACAAGTCTTCTTCCCCTTCATCATCTTCAAGGCGGCGACGCTCAAGTGGTTTTGATGCATGAATTGATTTTAAAAATGCATGAGTTAACTAAGGAAAACATTGAGCGTATGAATGCTAAATATAAACTTGCTGGAGATAAGGGTAGAAAACATCTTGTGTTTGCACCTGGAGATCTTGTTTGGTTACATTTGCGTAAGGATAGAATTTCCTGATAGAGGCAAAGGTGTCCGTCTTTCTTATTATTCTTCAAAACAGCCCTAAGCATAGTAGACAATGTTCTATTGACTACTTCAGTTTGTCCATCGGTTTGGGGGTGACAAGTTGTACTGAAAAGCAGTAGTTTCGTCCCCAACTTAGCCCATAAACATCTCCAAAAGTGGCTAAGAAATTTAGTATCACGATCTGAAACAATAGTATTTGGCACACCATGCAAGCGAATAATTTCACGGAAGAACAAATCAGCCACATTAACAGCATCATCGCTTTTATGACATGGTATAAAGTGTGCCATTTTTGAGAATCTATCCACGACAACAAATATGCTATCCCTCCCCTTCTTTTTTTGAGGTAAACCTAAAACAAAGTCCGTAGATATATCCTCGCAAGGAACACTAGGTACAGGCAAAGGCATATATAAACCATGAGGATTGAGTCGTGACTTAGCTTTTTGACATGTAGTGTAGCGAGCAACAAAGCGCTCAACAACCCGTCTCATCTTTGGCACAAAGAAATGCGTATAAAGTCGTCCTCCGTCTTCTTCACGCCAAAGTGTCCCATTAGTCCTCCTCCATCGCCTCCTGCAACAAAAAGAGATGACAGACTAGCTGGAATGCCTGACTTGTTAGCACGGAACACAAATCCATCATTAACGACGAACTTGTTCCACATTCTTCCTTCTTTACAATTCTGCATTACATCTTTAAAATCAGCATCATGCACATATTGATCTTTGATGGTCTCAAACCAAATAATTTGAAGTCAAGTTGTGAAAGCATAGTATAGCGACGAGACAATGCATCGACAATAACATTTTCTTTTCCTTCTTGTGTTTAATGACATAAGGAAAGTCTCAATAATTCAACCCATTTAGCATGTCTATGATTCAGTTTTGCTTGACTTTTAATATGTTTCAAGGTTCATGATCAGAGTGTATAACAAATTCTTTGGGCCATAAATAATGTTGGCATGTTTCTAAAGTCCGAACAAGAGCATATAATTCTTTTTCATAAGTAGAATAATTCAGACAAGGCCCACTCAATTTTTCAGAAAAGTATGCAACAGGTTTGCCATCTTGTAATAACACACCTCCTAATCCAATTCCACTAGCATCACATTCAAGCTCAAATGTCTTATTAAAATAAGGAAGTTGGAGTAAAGGAGCATGTGTTAACTTATCTTTCAACACCGTGATGGCTTCTTCCTGTGCGGTACCCCAAACAAAAGTGTAAGCTCATTGAGAGGTGCAGCAATGGTGTTGAAATCTCTCACAAAACGCCTATAGAATCCAGCGAGGCCAAGAAAACTCGTCACTTGTGTGACCGTTTTGGGCTGCGGCCAACTCTCAATATAATCAATCTTGGCTTTATGAACTTCAATTCCCTGTGGAGTAACACCATAGCCAAGAAAAGACACTCGATCGGTGCAAAAGGTTCACTTCCCAAGGTTACCAAACAAACGTGCATCATGTAGAACAATAAAAACAACACGTAAATGTTCCAAATGTTCCTCCAAAGATCTGCTATAAATCAATATGTCATCAAAGTAAACTACCACAAATCATCCAATGAAAGCACATAAAACTTCGTTCATTAATCTCATGAAAGTACTAGGTGCATTAGTTAACAAAAAAGGCATGACAAACCACTCATATAATCCAAACTTAGTTTTAAATGATGTTTTCCATTCATCCCCCAATTTCATACGAATTTGATGGTATCCACTATGCAAATCAACTTTGGAGAATATTGTAGAGCCACTCAATTCATCAAGCATATCATCTAGCCTAGGAATAGGATGACGATAACGAATAGTAATATTATTAATGCCTCTACAATCAACACACATACGCGATGTACCATCCTCTTTTGGCACTAGAATAATAGGAACAGCACAAGGACTAAGGGATCCGCGTATATAACCTTTGTCGAGAAGCTCTTGTACTTGACGCATAATCTCCTTCGTCTCCTCTGGATTGGTACGGTATGGCACACGGTTTGGCAGCGAAGCACCTGGAATTAAGTCAATCTGATGCTCAATCCCTCGAATAGGCGGTAATCCCGGTCGCACGTCTTGTGGAAAGACGTCAGTGAACTCTTCTTGCTCGAATGTTCATCCTTCTCCAAGCTAGCCCCATCATTTGTAAGCAAAACAAATGTATCCAATTTAGGCAGCATCATATTCTCATGAACATTAGAATCATTACCAAAAAGCGAAAGTACGATAATTTAATTGGCGTGCGCGAGCTCTAGTAATTGGTCCAGTATATGTAACAGTATTGGCTGTGGGTGTAACAATGGTATTGATGTCCTCATCAACTCCAAGATGTGAATAAACCTTGCTCATGATACCAAGATGTTGTAGGGTCAAACCCTAGGAAGGATCTTTTCACACTTGGAGGGGGAAAAGGAGGAAAACACTCAAGAACACCAAGAACAATACTCTCAAACAAACCCAAATATCACATCCACTAGTGTAGCACACATGAGATCCACAAGATTACAAGATCAATACAAGGAGAGTAGCACTTGGTAAATTCTTCCCACTAGGTGAGGTCTTGATGATCTTCTCCAAGAGGAGGCCTTGATAATCAATGGATTCTTCCCTAGGTGGGGCTTGATCTCCTAAGAGGAGGGATACAAGGAGCAAGGCTCACAATGCTTAGTCTAATCTTTGCTAACCCTACAAATGACCTAGGAGGTGTCCTTATATAGTTTAGAAGCGAAACAAGGCAAGAAGAGAGGTACAAGGCCAAAAGGCCATCAACGTCTTGGTGGAGCGAAGGGGCGGGCACCCGGACTTTCGAGGGGCACTTTGGCATGTGGCCCGACACCAAGGGCCCAAGTCCGGGCACCGGGGTGGCCCAGAGAGGCAACGGCCAGGCGGCGGGCACCGAGGGCCCATGTCCGAGCACCGGGGTGGTCTTGGATATGGCCGAGGCGGAGGGGCCGGGCACCGACCAGCCAAGGCCGGAGTACCGAAGCCTGTATGTAGGTGGCGAGGCCGGGCACCGGGGGCTGCAGTGTCGGGCACCAGGCGTCGAGGAGTTGCCTTCTCCTTCTTCATCCTTCTCGTTCTCTCCTTCCTTCTCTTCCTTCCCTTGCTTGAGGGCACTTGAGTCTCCGTCCTCTCCTTCTCACCATCGTCTTCCTGTTACCTAAGCATGCACAATCTTTCGATGATAGTAGAATTCAATTCTCATGTCAAACCGGCGAAACTCAAAGAGGAGAGTCAACCTCGTTCTCGATGGGCGTGCGTGCTCATGTCATTGGTCCACGGGCTTGCGGTGGTGATGGAGTGTCGGTGCGAGTAGTCGAGGATGCTCGCATTAGTACTCGAGCCTCCGGCATGGCCAGCGGTATTTTTAGTTTGCGTGCTCGCTGCGGCGGTTTAGTACTTATGGGTCCGACCACGGACTCGAATGACAAAATTATGACCGTTTTAGTGAGCATCTATCCATTCTATGGCGGTCCTTGAAAGTACTTCATTTTCTCATCGCTTTTTGCTGGCTGCCCAAAATTTCTTGTAGTCTATAGTGGAATATCGTTTCCACATATATATTGACCGATGCCGGGAATGCCCTTTCGTTCTTGGCATGCGCATGAGATTCTGACATGACATCCGGTGAAAACAAGGAGAATAAGGCATATAGCCCTGGATTTTCTTCAATTCTGACCAAATGAGATTGCACGGATCATAGAGCATCTGCACAAAGATGCGTTTGTCCCTACCGAGGGCTAATGTCTATAAGCTACATAATCTCTCGAATTTCCTTCAAAGGAAGTGCCAATGGGTTGAAACTTGTTTGAAAAACAGCAAGAATGATGTTGTTTGACTTTGGGGCCTAAAGTCTTCCTTAAGGCTGTATTTGAGGTACTCCAAGCCTCTGGTGCAAGCGGGGAGTATTTTCTGGATTCATACGCTTCGCTTGAGCAGTTTGAGTACTTAATGGGTGCGACACGGACTCGAATGACAAAATTATGACCATTTTAGTGAACATCTGTCCATTCTATGGCAGTTCTTGAAAATACTTCATTTTCCGTGCGCTTTTTGCCTAAACCCCAAAATTTCTTGTCCTCTATAGTGGAATATCGTTTCCACATATATATTGACCGATGCAGGAATGCCCTTTGGTTCTTGCACGTGCATGAGATTACATCAGCGGTGTGTCCTCTATAGGCGGTGTGTCGATCTTTTGATGAGATGATAACTTCTCGATTTGGTGAAGATGACTTTGTGATCCGACTACAAGCGTGCGACATTGCGCCTTGGCAATCGCTAAACCAACTCCGAGAGGTTATTGACCACGCGAACACAATCAACGACCACGAAGGTCTATTCCTGCAAGCAATCGAAGAGCGAGGATGAATATGATAAAATCAATCTGAATATTGCAAGTATATATGAAGTATTGATAAAGGTGGGGATCCGTGGCGGTCTTGAGTGCAGTCGTTGGACACAAGCGAAGTACGAAATTGCAATGGCTAACTTTTAACTAAACAAATCCCAAGGGAAAAGCTACCAGATGGATCTACTTATATAGGAGCAAGGGGTGGCAGCCAATGAGGTGGGGGGACGTCTCATGGCGGCCTAAAACTAACCCTAAGCCGTACAAGGCCAATGGGCCCAAGTGGAGGTGACGTAACACCTTTGGACTTGTAGTTTGACTCGGATTCTGCTGTAGCGTCAGATTGTTTCGTTCATAACTCAACGCTACGGACGAATTTTAAGGTGAATCCAATTGGTTTGGAAAGAGCACAAAATCTACTTTCCAACATAAAAAGAATCACACAATTCGGAGTCCGTATAAAAAAGTTGTTGACGTTTTGAGTCAGGTATGCCTGTGCAGTCCGAATCTGAGTCCAGAACGTGAAAGACTTGGACTCTATCTTCTCTTGGGCCCAAAGTGACGTGAGAGAACTTTTTGAGCAGCAAATAAACAACTCTTTCTTCCTTATCTTCATATGTGGACTGTACAAATGTCCCATACACCTGTAATTAGACAAAACACAAAAGTGTGTGAAGTATTTTTGTTCTGGATAACATAAATAGATTATTGAATAGTTTGCACTAGAAATCACCAGACAAATATGCATGTATGCAATATTTTTGGTCATATCCAAGGTAGTCATGTCCTCATCATCCTCCCCTTCTTGAAAACAAAGCCGTCCTCGGCGTTGCTTAATCTGAAATGTGGCTAACAAAAAAGACAAGGTGTACATGTTGTATATGTATATGTCATCCATTTTTTACTTCCCTCGATTTTTGCATATATGATACATGAATAGATGAGTAACTTGCATAGTTCATAAAATCTAAAGCCAAAAAAATAGCACAAGAAGTAGAAGGCATGAAAATATTGCAACTCAGTTTGCACATATAAGTGAAGCTCTTATTCATTTCAAAAGATTGACAATGTTCATCATTAAACCATCCCAATGTTGGTGAATAAACCTTATTTGCATCAAATTTACATGCTACAACATGCTTAAATAAGCTAACATGCAATAAGTCATTCAACACAGAATCATCACCAAGATTAGAGGTCATATCAAAATGATTAAACATTGATTCTTTTGCATCAACAGTTAATTCAATGGGTGCAATCAAAATTGTTGGTATTTCAGTTGTTTGATCACATGACGCATTCATGACAGTATCAAGATTCTCTAAAATAGGTGATGTGCTCAAATCACCAGGTAACTTAACACATGATGCATTCAAGTTAACTAGGGATGCATCATTCTCATGTGAAGTTATATCATCAATACCTTAACTCGAACCCACTAGGGACATTTACATCTATGCCCTTAACTTTCGAACCCACTACTTAGTTTGCCCCTAATTTTTAGGTATGCTCGGTTTGCCCTCACCGTTAGTGTCACTTATAGAAATGCCCTTTTAGCTTTACCGTTACAAATGCAGTCGAAGGACTTTGACCACCAGAAAAAAATAGCAAAAAATCAAAAAATCTGAAATTTTGTGGGATCGAAGATAGTCATGTCCATAAAGCGCGTGCAAATTGTGTGTCGTTAGGACACCACAGGAGCTAAATGGCAAAGGAAATCATAAATTTTATGCGCATGTGACAGTAAAATCAAAAAATAGAAAAAAATCAAAAAATATGTGATTTTGTGGGATGAAGATACTTAGGTGCACAAATGTGTGCACATTTTGTTGTGTTTGGACATCGTAGGAGCTCATGGAGAAAAAACAAAGTTTAGCTCCTCTGAGCTCCTACGCTCTATGATGTCCAAACACAGCAAAAATGTATCTTACATATATCTTGATCTAAAATATTTTTATCTTTTTTTTTGCTATTTTCTATCAAAATACATGATATAACATTATTAAAGCGAAGGTGTCCCGTCTTCGATGAGATGGTGGATTTAGCTTTGGTGGAAACCGACTTTGGCGATCCGACTACGGCGTGCGAGGGCGTCGCCTGCCTTAACTGTCGCTAAACCAACTCCGAGAGGTTATTGACCCGCGAGAACACGATCAACGACCACGAGGTCTATTTCCTGCGAGCAAGCGAAGAACAAGCAAGCTGAGATTGCAATCGGATATTGCGAATATAAGATGAAAGCTTTATTGATCAAGGTGGGGTTACGTGGCGCCTTTATGCAGTCGTTGAACACAAGCGAAATCTGCGAAGTTGCAGCTATGGCGAACTTTTGATCTAAACAAAACCCAAGTCTAAGCGGTGCCCTAAGGGCTGTATATATGGAGGAAGAGGGGTGAATTTCGTGGCCCTTGGTGGAGGATCGAAACTAACCCTATCTCTTGTTTCCCACATCTGAGACTCTAAAATAGCCTATACTAATGTATTTCGAAATTACATGGGCTGGCCCAATAATAAGGTGTGTGACACCTAGAATAGCCTATGGACGAATATTATGAAGTGGCATCTTGTATATTTCGTCCAAGGCTTCTTGCACTCCTTATGGTGGCTTCAAAGTCTGAAATCATCACTTGTAACTCCGTTCTTGATCCTTAGCATGCCATCAACTCCATGTGTGTTCTTGCTCCAATGTTCATCCTTCTCCAAGCTAGGCCCTTCATTTGTAAGCAATACAAATGTATCCAATTTAAGCGACATCATATTCTCATGAACATTAGAATCATTACCAAAAAGCGAAAGTACACAGTAATTTAGTTGGCGTCTTGTGAGCTCTAGTAATTGGTCCGATATGTATATCGGCGAGGGGCTGTGGGTGTAACAATGGTATTGATGTCCTCATCATCCTCCCTTCTTGAAATGAAGTCGTCCTCGGCGCAGCTCATCTTCCTCACCCAAATATGGCTTCAAATCTGCAATGTTAAAAGTGGGACTAACCCCAAAATCTGCGGGCAGCTCAAGTTTATATGCATTATCATTTACTTTCTCCAACACTTTAAAGGGACCAGCGACACGTGGCATTAGCTTTGATTTGCAAATCGGAAATCTATCCTTCATAAATGTAACCAAACAAGATCTCCGGTGCAAACACAACATGTTTTCTACCCTTATCTCCGACAAGTTTATATTTAGCATTCATCGCTCAATGTTTTCCTTAGTTAACTCATGCATTTTAAAATCAATTCATACGTTCTTTAGCAACAAAATTAACCTTCTCCGAAGATGGAAGAGGCAATAATCAATAGGTGCACGGTAGGAAACCATACACAATTTCAAAAGGGCACATCTTAGTAGTAGAATGCAATGAGCGATTATAAGCAAATTCAATATGAGGCAAGCATTCTTCCCACATTTTCTTATTATTCTTCAAAACAGCCCTAAGCATAGTAGACAATGTTCTATTGACTACTTGGTTTATCCATCGGTTTGGGGGTGACAAGTAGTACTAAAAAGTAGTTTAGTCCCCAACAGCCCATAAACATATCCAAAAGTGGCTAAGAAATTTAGTATCACGATCTGAAACAATAGTATTTGGCACACCATGCAAGCGAATAATTTCACGAAAGAACAAATCAGCAACATTAACGACATCATCGCTTTTATGACATGGTATAAAGTGTGCCATTTTAGAGAATCTATCCACGACAACAAATATGCTATCCCTCCTTCTTTGTTAGAGGTAAACCTAAAACAAAGTCCATAGATATATCCTCCCAAGGAACACTAGAGTGCAGGCAAAGGCATATATACACCATGAGGATTGAGTGCGTGACTTAGCTTTTTGACATGTAGTGCGTGAGCAACAAAGCGCTCAACATCCGTCTCATCTTTGGCCAAAAGAAATGTGTAGCTAGTATATCCTCGGTCTTCTTCACGCCAAAGTGTCCCATTAGTCCTCCTCCATCGCCTCCTGCAACAACAAAAGGCGAGCGGAGCTAGCTGGAATGCATAGCTTGTTAGAGCGAAGCAATCCATCATTAATGCCGAACTTGTTCCATGTTCTACCTTCTTTACAATTCTGCAATACATCTTTAAAATCAGCATCATGCACATATTGATCTTTGATGGTCTCCAAACCAAATATTTTGAAGTCAAGTTGTGAAAGCATAGTATAGCGACGAGACAATGCATCGGCAATAACATTTCTTTACCCTTCTTGTGTTTAATGACATAAGGGAAAGTCTCAATGAATTCAACCCATTTAGCATGTCTCGATTCAGTTTAGCTTGACTTTTAATATGTTTCAAAGATTCATGATCGAGAATGTATAACAAATTCTTTGGGCCATAAATAATGTTGCCATGTTTCTAAAGTCGAACAAGAGCATATAATTCTTTATCATAAGTAGAGTAATTCAGACTAGGCCCTCAATTTTTCGAGAAAAGTATACAACAGGTTTGCCATCTTGTAATAACACACCTCTAATCCAATTCCACTAGCATCACATTCAAGCTCAAAAGTCTTATTAAAATCAGGAAGTTGGAGTAAAGGGCATGTGTCAACTTAGCTTTCAATACCGTGAAGGCTTCTTCTGTGCGGTACCCCAAACAAAAGGCACATCCTTCTTTGTAAGCTCGTTGAGAGGTGCAGCAATGGTGCTGAAATCTCTCTAAGCGCCTATAGAAACCAGCGAGGCCAAGAAACTCCTCACTTGTGTGACCGTTTTGGGCTCGGCCAACTCTCAATAGCTTCAATCTTGGCTTTATCAACTTCAATTCCTGTGGAGTAACAACATAGCCAAGAAAAGATACTCGATCGGTGCAAAGGTGCACTTCCCAAGGTTACCAAACAAGCGTGCATCACGTAGAGCATTAAAAACAACACGTAAATGTTCCAAATGTTCTTCCAAAGATTTGCTATAAATCAGTATATCATCAAAATAAACTACCACAAATCGTCCAATGAAAGCACGTAAAACTTCGTTCATTAATCTCATGAAAGTACTAGGTGCATTAGTTAACCCAAAAGGCATGACTAACCACTCATATAATCCAAACTTAGTTTTAAATGCTGTTTTCCATTCATCTCCCAATTTCATACAATTTGATGGTATCCACTCATAAATCAACTTTGGAGAATATTGTAGACCACTCAATTCATCAAGCATATCATCTAGCCTAGGAATAGGGTGGCGATAATGAATAGTAATATTATTGATGCCTCTACAATCAACACACATCGTGGCGTACCATCCTTTTCGGCACTAGAATAATAGGAACAACACAAGGACTAAGGGATTAGCGTATATAACCTTTGTCGAGCAGCTCACATACTTGGCGCATAATCTCCTTCGTCTCCTCTGGATTGAGTGCGGTATGGTGCACGGTTGGGTAATGATGCACGGGAATTAAGTCAATTTGATGCTCAATCCCTCGAATAGGTGGTAATCCGGTGGCGCGTCTTGTGGAAAGGCGTCGGCGAACTCTGCAAAATATTAGTGACAGGGGGGCAAAGAGGAAAACACGTCCTCGAATGAAAATAATGCCTCTTTGCACACAAAAGCATAGCAAATAGATTTGCCAAAATCTAGCTCAATGAATTTTTAAAAAATTTTTCCCCGGGGTCCCCCTTTTTTTCTAAAAAAAATTTTGGGTCCCTTTGGGCCCTTTTAAAAAAATAAAGTTTTGTTTTTAAAATTTCAACCCCAAAAAGGGGAGAAAAAATTTTGGTTTCCAATTTGGATTTAATTTGGGGTCCAAGACCAAACAAAATTATCCCCGGGGAAACCTTTATTTCCCTTTGAAAATTTACCACCCCCCTTTTTAAAATAAAATTTTCTTCCCTAAAAGGGAATTAGCTTTTTTTAAAGGGACCAAGCCAGAAATTTTGGCCCGGGATTTTCTTTATGGGTAAACGGAAGAAAATTTCCCTGGTTTTCTTTCCCCAAATTTATTTGGGAAAAAGGGAATTTCCCGGGCTTTGGGCCCCCAAAAATTTTGCTTTAAAAAGACTTTAATTTTTCTTCCCCAAAAGGGTTTTTTCCAATTTTGGGGAAAACTTTGGGAAAAAAAATGGGTTTTTTCTTTTAAAATGTTGGGCCCGATTTATGCCCCGCCCGGGAGCCAACCCCGGGGAAAGTTTTTAAAATTTAAACCTTTCGGCCAAGCAAAATTTCCCTTTAAAAGATTTGGGTTTTTTAAAATTTCCCAAATTTTTTCCCCCGCGGGGACCCCCAAAATTTTTCTTATTTGGGTCCCGGCCAAAATTGCCAAAAAATTAATGGTTTTGTTCCCTTGGCTTTGGCCCTGGGGTTGGACCCCAAAAAGGGGGTAAACCCCAAAAATTTTGCCCTTTTAAACCCCCTTTGGCCCTTCAAAGATCTTTCCCAAAAAAAAACCCCTTAAACCCCGGGTTTTTTTCTAAAAAATTTTCAAAACCTTCAAAAGGAAAGTTGCCAAGTTCAATTTAAAAAAAACCCAATTTTTCCTTTCAAAAAATTTCAAATTTTTTCCTGCCGGCCGAAATTTTTAAAAACCCCCGATTTTATTTAACTGTTCCCCAAGCAATGAAAATGCCCCCTTTTAGATTTTTCCTTTCTCTATTGATGATCGAGGTGTTGTTTTCTTCAAGAACTGCTTGGTGGTCCCTAAGAAGCAGATCTTCGATAACCGATTCTTAAGGAGGCGATGAATCTCCTCTCACGATTCATCCCGTAGTACTAAGATGTATCAGACCCACGCCAGAGGTTCCGTGGACTAGGATGAAGAGAGAAATTGCTCGCTTTATCGCTAATTGTGACGCTTTGTCGTCGCTAAGGCAGAGCATCAAAGACCTGCCGCACCCTTCAGCCTTTAGCTATTCCCGAGTGGAAATGGGATAAAGTTGGTATGGACTTCATCACCGCTTTCCTGTGACCAAGAAAGGGAATAACGCTATCTTCGTAGTCATTGATCGCCTTTCCAAAGTGGCTCACTTCCTACCTGCTCGAGAGAGATCACCGCTAGTCACTTGTCGACTTATATATTTCCTAATAGTATCACTTCATGGTGTTCCACTAGAGATCATTCAGCACTGCGGCGCTCTTTTCACTTCTCATTTCGGGAGAGTTTCCAAACCGCCATGGGAACCCATCTTTCCTTCAAGACCGCTTCCACCCTCAATCAAGTGGTCGTGGAACGGTCAATCAAATTCTCAAGACATGCTCGAGCTTATGCTATCTCATTCGGTATGGATTGGGAGAAATGTCTTCCTTTGCCGAAGTTTGCTTATAACAATAGCTATCAATCCAGCCTCAAGAAAGCTCATTTTGAGATTCTCTATGGACTAAGATGTCGAACACCTTGAACTGGTCAAACCGTGAAAGACAATTTTGGACCGACATGATCCAGAGGCGTAAGAGCAAGTTCGTGATCATTCGTGAGAATTTGAAAACAGCCCACCTCGCCGAAAAGCCAAGATGATCGCCATCATAAAGATATGACTTATGAAGTTGGCGACAAAGCTTATCTTCGGTTACTCGCTTGAAGGGTACCCATCGCTTCGGTATCAAAGGCAAGTTGGCCTCGCCACATTGGTCCTTTTCGATTCTCGCTAAACGAGGAGAGGTTGCCTACCAGCTTGAACTACCCCACATCTTCCTCGAGTTCATGATGTCTTCCACGCCTCTCAACTCAGCGCTGTTTCTGATCCTATCCGCGAGTGGACCACGGAACGCTTGATCTCCAAGATAACCTCACATATCGAGAGTATCCGGTTCACATTCTTGATCAAGCAGCGTGTCACCGACGCCATAACATCAAGTTTCTCAAGGTTCAGTGGTCTCATCATTCCGAGAGAGAAGCTACTTGGGAGCGAGAAGATCGCCTTCGACCGAGTACCCCGCTTTTCCATCGACCTCTAAATCTCGGACGAGATTTTTCAAGTGGAAGGAAGTTGTCACATCCCTAGTTCCGTATGCTCAAGGCTAGCTAGTCATGTGTGCATCATGTTTAAATTTCATTTAAATTTGAAATGAGGATTTGAGAAACCCTTAGAATCATCTCTAAAATGGCCCAAACAAAAAAGTGCTCCAAAAGGTCCAAGAAAATGCTCATGTTGTTCTCTCAAAATATTGGATGAGATAAAAATCAAACCAATATTTTTAGGAGCTCATAAGTATTTATTTTGGGCATTTGGATTAATTCAAGAATTATTTTGCCTTGATGTATAAATGTTATATATATAATATATGTCCAAAATTATGTCATTTATTAAGGAGCTCGAATAATATAACTAGCTTCTATAAAATTGGCATAAGAAAATAAAATGGTTTAGTATTTTATTTAAACCAAACAAATGTCAAGAATAGGAAAAGAAATAAACGGAAAATCTTACCACTACTCATGCGCCATCAGCGCTCACTGCTCCAGGGCGCTGCCCATCGCCCAACCGCCAACCGTTGCCCTCCGGCGACGACAGAGCAGGGCACGCGCCGACTGCTGCTGCCACTGCAGGCGTCGGGCCACGCTCCTCGCCACCTCCTCGCTTCTCTGCCGCTCGACGCCCCGAACGCCGCCACGCACGCCCGACCGCTTCACTCTCCCCAGCCTCTCTCTCTTCTCCTCGCTTCACGCCAAGACGCCGAACGCCGCCGATCGCCGCTGCTCGCTGCCACTGCCACCGCCTCGCCCTCCAGAGCCTGAAGTTCCGCCACGACCTCTCTACCTCGCTGCTTAAGCACCTCCGGACGGCTTCCACTGCCGCCACTGCTGCCATCTTCATCGCCAGCCGCTAGATCTCCGGCGATCAGACGCTGCCGCTGCCGCCCCTCGAGCCCGCTGACGCTTCACGAATCGCTGTGAGCTGCCGCTTCTTCCTCTCTCCGCTTCGCCCTCAGACGCCAGAAGCTGCTGGCCTCGAGCCCGAAGCCCGACCGCCATGAGCTCGCTCCGCGAAGCCAGCACTTCGCGCTTCCTGCCGCTTCTCGGCTGATGCGGACGAGCCCGGCTACGCCCGTGCTTCACCGCCGCTTCATGCATCGCAGCTTACGCCGCCGCCGAACTCCGCCGCCGCCGAAGCTCGCCCCGGCGAGCGACGGCCGCCCCGCTTACCACTTGTTTCCAAACGACGCGGACGAAGCCAGCCTCGTCTGTGGTCTCCGCTGCTTAAATGGTCGCCGAGGGCGATTCTGTGTTCTCCGCTGCTCGCCTCGGCCAAGGCTAAACGCCGGATTGACCGGTCAACCACCGCTAACTAACCCTCACATCGACGCTATGGGGCCAGCCCTCGCTAATTTTAGTTAGATTTTAATTAAACCTAATTAGTCGTGACATGTGGGCCTGTGGCCTTAACTAAGTTAGATTAGGATTAGATTAGTGCTAATTAACTTGTTAGTTAGTTAGACACCCATATATGGGTCCCATCGTCGTTTGACTGACCTGTTTGTTGACTACCGACGCCATTACCGACGTCAGTCGACGATTTATTCATTTTCTGATTTAAATTAATCAGAAATTCCGTAAAATGTTCAAAACTTCAAAATTCATATAAATTCAACCGTAGCTCGATTGAAATAAATTATATATGAAAATTATCGAAAAATGCAACCTATCCATCTGCATTAGTTTCATGCATGACAAACCAACTTATACATGCTGAATATGAGGAAACACATTATGGCATATTAAGAGACTTAAATTAGAATTGCATTTGAGCTTAGGGTTCAAATGGACTTCAAACCAAATGAATACTAGTTGCATTAGCTCAAACAGCATCACATCTTCATGCCATGTTCATGCATCATATTGTTGCATATGTTTGTGTATTGATTGCCGACACTGTTCCTTCTCGATAGGTCCTGCTCCGGAGTCCGTTCCAGAGTACTTGTCGCTGAAGCAAAGGCCTTCCTTGTTGATATACCTGCAAGCAAACCCCTTGTTCATTCCGATAAAATCCCACGCCTCGCCTCCTGCTTCTCGCTATTGCATTAGGACAACAACGATTCATCTGCTACTTTGTGCTACGGTAGTTGAACCCATTCCTCTCGCATGACCTGTCATTGCCACAGTAGATAGTTAAAACCCACTAGCATGTGTAGGAGTTGATTGAGCCCATGTTGTGTTCCTACCTTGCTATGCCTGCTATTGCTTAGAGTTGTGTCGTCCGATTCATCGGGAATGAATTGGAGTACAATGCTCAATGTTCTGATGTCGAGAGGAACGGTGAACACGATTTGGTAAAGGTAGAAGTGAGAGGCCATGTAGGAGTACATGGTGGGTTGTCTCACCGAACCGCCCTAAGCAATCGAAGTTCTATGTATGTTGTCCAATGACTCGATACTACCACACATTAGATCCTTAATTGACTCTCTCGACTTATTAACCAACTTGGTCTCTGCCCAGAGTCGCAACTAGTTTCTCGTGTTTGTAGGTAGTGCTATTTTTCTACCAAGTGGCACCCGCAGGTGGGCTTGGGATGACTAGGCACACGTGGCCTGGTGTACCGAGTGGCACCCGGATGGTGGGCTCGGAACCCCGCACACATCGCTTGGGGTCGTGAGCGACACCCCGCCGGATCTCCTGCGGATGAAACCCGAATAGGCGATAAACCCGGCTAGAGTCTTGTGCGGTTAGTCGTCGTCGGTCGACACCTCGCCAAAGCTTCCGCTGAAGGTTGCCGAGATACATGACGGTACATGGCGGTAAGTGGCGAGAGCGTGTGAAGAAGTACACCCCTCGCAGGTTAACATGATCTATTCAATAGCCGGGTCCGCTGGATATGGACTTCTTGGATGCTTACATGGTACATAGATAACTTGAAGTGGATACAATAAAATGCTCAAGAAAAGTGTGAGTACTATGGATGGCCTTCTCAGAGGGAGACGCGGATGAATCTGTAGTAGTGTATTGAGTGGTGATTAGTGGACTGCAGCGCCTATATCACCTCAAAGAAGTTCTCGTAGTCGAGAACAGATAGCCACAGAGTCAAAGCTGGCTTGTCGCAACTAAACCCCACATTACCCTCTTGATACAAATGCATGTATGATAGGATCTCGATGTAAGTCTTGCTGAGTACCTTTTGTACTCATGGTGCTTTATTTATGTTTTTGCAATGAGACTTCGGTCTTACTAGTGTTCTCGTGGACTTCGACGAGTAGCTTGTACCTCACCACGATCTTGATCGGATGTTGTAGATAGTCGCTCTTCACCTTTTTTCATTTGTAGATGTCTCAGACTCGACATGTAATGCTTCCGCTTGTCGCTTGTATGTTTCGTATGATGGGTCCTGTGACCCCGCTTGCAATAATGCTATGATGGCTCTTCCGAGCCTTTATCTATGTGAGTTGTTGAGTTATGCTGTGATGCCATGTTGTACAAGACATACTTGCATGTTATGCGACGCGTAATGTGTATTGCTATGTGTGGATCCGACTATCTAGTTGTTTATTCTTAGTAGCCTCTCACCGGAAATGTCTCCTAGTGCTTCCATCGAGCCATGGTAGCTTGCTACCGCTCCTAACATGTAGGTTGGCCAAGATGTGTCCTTCTTCGCTCTCGTGTTCTGTTCTTCGGGAAATGTCACGATGAATACCGGAGTCCTCGCTAGCTCGCCATGCCCGGTTCACCGGAGTCCTCATAGCCCAAAGCTACAGCCCGATTCACTCGCTAATGACCGACACGCTCGCTGTCGGGTCATGTATGCCTCGTCCCCGTAAGTTAGTGCCACTTTGGGTTTACGACTAGCCATGTCACCCGGCCCTTATCATATGGATGCTAGCGACACTATCATATACGCAGCCAAAAGGCTAAACGGTCCCGGCAAAGGTAAGGCGACACCTGGGGATACCGTGCGTGAGGCCGCAAAGTGATATGAGGTGTTACATGCTAGATCGATGTGGCATTGAGTCGGGTCCCGACACCTAATCTCTCAATTGCCTTCAAAAGGAAGTGCTAATGGGTTCGTAAACTTGTCCGAAAAACAATGATTTAATGATGTTCTTTGACTTTCAGGCCAAAAAGCTTAAGGCTGAATTTGAGGGTACTCCGGCCTCCGCACAAGCGGGAGCATTTTTGATTCGCATGCTCACCGTGAGCAGTTTAAGTACTTATGGATCCGACATGCATTCAATGACAAAATTATGACCGCTTTAGTGAACATCCGTCCATTCTATGGCAATCCTTGAAAGTACTTCATTTTTTCGCGCGCTTTGGCCCGACTACCCAAAAACTTCTTGTCCTCTATAGTAGAGATATCATTTCCACATATAAATTGATCGATGCCAGAATGCCCTTTTGTTCTTGGCACGCATGAGTTACAACATACCATCCGCTAAAACAAGGAGAATAAGGCATATAGTCATGGATTTTTTCAATTTACGGCCAAATGAAATCGCCCAATAATAGAGCATCTTTAGAAAGGTACGCTTGAGCCTACCAGGGGCTAATATCTATAAGAAACCTAATCTCTCGAATTGCCTTCAAAAGGAAGTGCTAATGGGTTCGTAAACTTGTCTAAAAACAGCGATGAATGATGTTCTTGACTTTCAGTACAAAAGTCCTGCTTAAGGCAGATTTGAGAGTACTGGCCTCCGCGCAAGCGGGAGTATTTTCTGATTCGCATGCTCGCCGTGAGCAGTTTGAGTACTTATGGGTCCGACACGGACTCAATGACAAAATTATGACCGCTTTTGTGAACATATGTCCATTCTATGGCGTCCTTGAAAGTACTTCATTTTCTTGCGCTTTTGCCCGACCGCCTAAAAATTTCTTGTCCTCTATAGTGGAGATATTGTTTCACATATATATTGACCGATGCCAGAATGCCCTTTTGTTCTTGGCACGCGCATGAGTTACAAAGATGCCATCCGTGAAAACAAGGAGAATAATGCATATAGTCACTGGATTTTCTTCCAATTTACGCCAAATGAGATAGGCCGATCATAGAGCAACCGCAGAAAGATACATTTGAGTCTACCAGGGGCTAATGTCCATAAGAAACATAATCTCTCAATTTCCTTCAAAAGGAGGTGCCAATGGGTTCGTAAACTTGTGTGAAAAAAAATGATTTAATGATGTTCTTTGACTTTCGTATAAAAAGTCCCGCTTAAGGCTGAATTTGAGGGTACTCCGGCCTCCCGGCGCAAGCAGGAGTATTTTTGAATTCGCATGCTCGCCATGAGCAGTTTGAGTACTTATGGGTCCGACACGGACCAATGACAAAATTATGACCATTTTAGTGAACATCTGTCCATTCTATGGCGCCCTTGAAAGTACTTCATTTTTTTTCAGGCGCTTTTGCCCCCGACTACCCAAAAACTTTTGTCCTCTATAGTGAGATATCATTTCCACATATAAATTGACCGATGCCAGAATGCCCTTTTGTTCTTGGCATGCGATGAGTTACAAAGATACCATCCGCCAAAACAAGGAGAATAAGGCATATAGTCACGGATTTTTTTCAATTTACGGCCAAATGAGATTGTCCAATCATAGAGCATCCGCAGAAGGTACGCTTGAGCCTACCAGGGGCTAATATCTATAAGAAACATAATCTCTCGAATTGCCTTCAAAAGGAAGTGCTAATGGGTTCGTAAACTCGTCTCAAAAACAGCGATTTAATGATGTTCTTTGACTTTCGTACAAAAAGTCCTGCTTAATGCTGAATTTGAGGGTACTCCGGCCTCCGCACAAGCGGGAGCATTTTTGATTCGCATGCTCGCCGTGAGCAGTTTGAGTACTTATGGATCCGACATGCATTCAATGACAAAATTATGACCGTTTTAGTGAACATCTGTCCATTCTATGGCAATCCTTGAAAGTACTTCATTTTTTCGTGCGCTTTTGGCCTGACTACCCAAAAACTTCTTGTCCTCTATAGTGGAGATATCATTTCCACATATAAATTGACTGATGCCAGGAATGCCCTTTTGTTCTTGGCACGCGCATGAGTTACAAAGATACCATCCGCTAAAACAAGGAGAATAAGGCATATAGTCACTGGATTTTTTTCAATTTACGCCAAATGAGATCGCCTCAATCATAGAGCATCCGCAGAAGGTACGCTTGAGCCTACCAGTGGGCTAATATCTATAAGAAACCTAATCTCTCGAATTGCCTTCAAAAGGAAGTGCTAATGGGTTCGTAAACTTGTCCGAAAACAAATGATGAATGATGTTCTTTGACTTTCAGTACAAAAAGTCCTGCTTAAGGTCAGATTTGAGAGTACTGGCCTCCCGCGCAAGCGGGAGTATTTTCTGATTCGCATGCTCGCCGTGAGTAGTTTGAGTACTTATGGGTCCGACACGGACCAATGACAAAATTATGACCGCTTTTGTGAACATATGTCCATTCTATGGCAGTCCTTGAAAGTACTTCATTTTCTTGTGCGCTTTTTGCCTGACTGCCCAAAAATTTCTTGTCCTCTATAGTGGAGATATTGTTTCCACATATATATTGACCGATGCCAGGAATGCCCTTTTGTTCTTGGCACGCGCATGAGTTACAGCATGCCATCCGGTGAAAACAAGGAGAATAAGGCATATAGCCGCTGGATTTTCTCCAATTTACGGCCAAATGAGATAGCCCGGATCATAGAGCAACTGCAGAAGATACATTTGAGTCTACCAGGCGGGCTAATGTCGATAAGAAACATAATCTCTCAATTTCCTTCAAAAGGAGGTGCCAATGGGTTCAGAAACTTGTGTGAAAAACAATGATTTAATGATGTTCTTTGACTTTCGTATAAAAAGTCCCGCTTAAGGCTGAATTTGAGGGTACTCCGGCCTCCCGGCGCAAGGTGGAGTATTTTTGAATTCGCATGCTCGCCATGAGCAGTTTGAGTACTTATGGGTCCGACACGGACCCCGAATGACAAAATTATGACCATTTTAGTGAACATCTGTCCATTCTATGGCAGTCCTTGAAAGTACTTCATTTTTTCGTGCGCTTTTGGCCTGACTACCCAAAAACTTCTTGTCCTCTGTAGTGGAGATATCATTTCCACATATAAATTGACTGATGCCAGGAATGCCCTTTTGTTCTTGGCATGCGCATGAGTTACAACATACCATCCGCTAAAACAAGGAGAATCAGCATATAGTCACTGGATTTTTTCAATTTACGCCAAATGAGATCGCCTCAATCATAGAGCATCCGCAGAAGGTACGCTTGAGCCTACCAGGGGGCTAATATCTATAAGAAACATAATCTCTCAATTGCCTTCAAAAGGAAGTGCTAATGGGTTCGTAAACTTGTCTCGAAAACAGCGATTTAATGATGTTCTTTGACTTTCGTACCAAAAGTCCTGCTTAAGGCTGAATTTGAGGGTACTCCGCCTCCGCACAAGCGGGAGCATTTTTGGATTCGTGATGCTCGCCGTGAGCAGTTTGAGTACTTATGGATCCGATACAAACTCCGAATGACAAAATTATGACCGCTTTAGTGAACATCCGTCCATTCTATGGCAATCCTTGAAAGCACTTCATTTTTTCGTATGCTTTTGGCCCGACCACCAAAACTTCTTGTCCTCTATAGTGGAGATATCATTTCCACATATAAATTGATCGATGCCAGAATGCCCTTTTGTTCTTGGCACGCCGATGAGTTACAAAGATACCATCCGCGAAAACAAGGAGAATAAGGCATATAGTCACTGGATTTTTTTCAATTTACTACCAAATGAGATCGCCTCAATCATAGAGCATCCGCAGAAGGTACGCTTGAGCCTACCAGGGGCTAATATCTATAAGAAACCTAATCTCTCGAATTGCCTTCAAAAGGAAGTGCTAATGGGTTCGTAAACTTGTCTCAAAAACAAATGATTTAATGATGTTCTTTGACTTTCGTACAAAAATTCCTGCTTAAGGTCAGATTTGAGAGTACTGGCCTCCCGCGCAAGCGGGAGTATTTTCTGATTCGCATGCTCGCCGTGAGCAGTTTGAGTACTTATGGGTCCGACACGGACCAATGACAAAATTATGACCGCTTTTGTGAACATATGTCCATTCTATGGCGCCCTGAAAGTACTTCATTTTCTTGTGCGCTTTTTGACCGCCCAAAAATTTCTTGTCCTCTATAGTGGAGATATTGTTTCCACATATATATTGACCGATGCCAGAATGCCCTTTTGGTCTTGGCACGCGCATGAGTTACAAAGATGCCATCCGTGAAAACAAGGAGAATAAGGCATATAGTCATGGATTTTCTCCAATTTATGGCCAAATGAGATAGCCCGATCATAGAGCAACCGCAGAAGATACATTTGAGTCTACCAAAGGGCTAATGTCCATAAGAAACATAATCTCTCAATTTCCTTCAAAAGGAGGTGCCAATGGGTTCGTAAACTTGTGTGAAAAACAATGATTTAATGATGTTCTTTGACTTTCGTACAAAAGTCCTGCTTAAGGCTGAATTTGAGGGTACTCCGGCCTCCTAGCGCAAGGTGGAGTATCTTTTCAATTCGCATGCTCGCCGTGAGCAGTTTGAGTACTTATGGGTCCGACACGGACCAATAACAAAATTATGACCATTTTAGTGAACATCTGTCCATTCTATGGCGCCCTTGAAAGTACTTCATTTTTTCGCGCGCTTTTCCCGACTACCCAAAACTTCTTGTCCTTTATAGTGAGATATCATTTCCACATATAAATTGATCGATGCCAGAATGCCCTTTTGTTCTTGGCATGCGCTGAGTTACAAAGATACCATCCGCCGAAAACAAGGAGAATAAGGCATATAGTCACTGGATTTTTTTCAATTTACGCCAAATGAGATCGCCTCAATCATAGAGAATCTGCAGAAGGTACGCTTGAGCCTACCAGGGGGCTAATATCTATAAGAAACCTAATCTCTCGAATTGCCTTCAAAAGGAAGTGCTAATGGGTTCGTAAACTTGTCCTAAAAACAATGATTTAATGATGTTCTTTGACTTTCGTACAAAAAGTCCCGCTTAAAGCTGAATTTGAGGGTACTCCGCCTCCGCACAAGCGGGAGCATTTTTGGATTCGCATGCTCACGAGAGTAGTTTGAGTACTTATGGATCCGACATGCATCTCAATGACAAAATTATGACCGCTTTAGTGAACATCCGTCCATTCTATGGCAATCCTTGAAAGTACTTCATTTTTTCGCGCGCTTTTGGCCCGACTACCCAAAAACTTCTTGTCCTCTATAGTGAGATATCATTTCCACATATAAATTGATCGATGCCAGAATGCCCTTTTGTTCTTGGCACGCGCATGAGTTACAAAGATACCATCCGCTAAAACAAGGAGAATAAGGCATATAGTCACTGGATTTTTTCAATTTACGCCAAATGAGACCGCCTCAATCATAGAGCATCCGCAGAAGGTACATTTGAGCCTACCAGGGGGCTAATATCTATAAGAAACCTAATCTCTTGAATTGCCTTCAAAAGGAAGTGCTAATGGGTTCGTAAACTTGTCTCAAAAACAATGATTTAATGATGTTCTTTGACTTTCGTGGCAAAAAAGTCCTGCTTAAGGTCGATTTGAGAGTACTGGCCTCCCGGCGCAAGCGGGAGTATTTTCTCGATTCGCATGCTCGCCATGAGCAGTTTGAGTACTTATGGGTCCGACACGGACCAATGACAAAATTATGACCGCTTTTGTGAACATATGTCCATTCTATGGCGCCCTGAAAGTACTTCATTTTCTTGTGCGCTTTTGACCGCCTAAAAATTTCTTGTCCTCTATAGTGGAGATATTGTTTCACATATATATTGACCGATGCCAGAATGCCTTTTGTTCTTGGCACGCGCATGAGTTACAAAGATGCCATCCGTGAAAACAAGGAGAATAAGGCATATAGTCACTGGATTTCTCCAATTTACGGCCAAATGAGATAGCCCGGATCATAGAGCAACTGCAGAAAGATACATTTGAGTCTACCAGACGGGCTAATTTCCATAAGAAACATAATCTCTCAATTTCTTCAAAAGGAGGTGCCAATGGGTTCGTAAACTTGTGTGAAAAACAATGATTTAATGATGTTCTTTGACTTTCGTACAAAAAGTCCTGCTTAAGGCTGAATTTGAGGGTACTCCGCCTCCTAGCGCAAGGTGGAGTATTTTTGAATTCGATGCTCGCCATGAAAGCAGTTTGAGTACTTATGGGTCCGACACGGACCAATGACAAAATTATGACCGCTTTAGTGAACATCTGTCCATTCTATGGCGTCCTTGAAAGTACTTCATTTCGCGCGCTTTTTTCCCTAACCGCCCAAAATTTCCTGTCCTCTATAGTGGAGATATCGCTTCCACATATGTATTGACCGATGCCAGAATGCCCTTTTGTTCTTGGCTTTCACGCCGCATAAGTTAGAAGGAGAATAAGGCATATAGTCACTGGATTTTCTTCAATTTACGCACCAAATGAGATAGCCCGGATCATAGAGCATCCAGAATAGGTACGCTTGTCCCTACCAGGGGGCTAATGTCTATAAGCAACATAATATCTTGAATTTCCTTCAAAAGGAAGTGCCAATGGGTTCGTAAACTTGTCTCAAAAATGATTTAATGATGTTCTTTGACTTTCGTACAAAAAGTCCCGCTTAAGGCTGAATTTGAGGGTACTCCGCCTCCCGACGCAAGCGGGAGTATTTTTGAATTCACGTGTCGCCATGAGTAGTTTGAGTACTTATGGGTCCGACACGAACCAATGACAAAATTATGACCGCTTTCAAATAACATCCGTCCATTCTATGGCGTCCTTGAAAGTACTTCATTTTCTCGTGCGTTTTTGCCCGATTGCCTAAAAATTTTGTACTCTATAGTGGAGATATCGCTTCCACATATATATTGACCGATCCCAGAATGCCTTTTATTCTTGGCACGCGCATGAGTTACAAAGATGCCATCCGTGAAAACAAGGAGAATAAGGCATATAGTCGCAGGATTTTCTTCAATTTATGGCCAAATGAGATCGCCTTGATCATAGAGCATCCAGAGAAAGGTACGTTTGAGCCTACCAGGGGGGCTAATGTCTATAAGCAACATAATCTCTCGAATTTCCTTCAAAAGGAAGTGCCAATGGGTTCAGAAACTTGTCTGAAAAACAGCGACGAATGTTGTTCTTTGACTTTTAGGGTCAAAAAGTCCTGCTTAATGCCGTATTTGAGGGTACTCCGGGCCTCCTGGCGGAAGAGGGGAGTATTTTCTGGATTCGCATGCTCGCCGCGAGCAGTTTGAGTACTTACGGATCCGACAGGGACTCCGAATGACAAAATTATGACCGTTTTAGTGAACATCTGTCCATTCTATGGCAGTCCTTGAAAGTACATCATTTTCTTGTGCGCTTTTTGCCTGACTGCCCAAAAATTTCTTGTCCTCTATAGTGGAGATATCGTTTCCACATATATATTGACCGATGCCAGGAATGCCCTTTTGTTCTTGGCACGCGCATTAGTAACAGCATGCCATCTGGCGAAAACAAGGTGAATAAGGCATATAGCCATTAGATTTTGTTCAATTTACGGCCAAATGAGATTGCCCGAATCATAGAGCATCTTCAAAAAGGTATGTTTGTCCCTACCAGGGGGCTAATGTCTATAAGAAACATAATCTCTCGAATTTCTTTCAAAAGGAAGTGCCAATGGGTTCAGAAACTTGTGTGAAAAACAGCGACGAATGATGTTCTTTGACTTTCAGGGCCAAAAAGTCCTGCTTAAGGCTGAATTTGAGGGTACTCCGGGCCTCCGGGCGCAAGCGGGTAGCATTTTTGGATTCGCATGCTCGCCGTGAGCAGTTTGAGTACTTATGGATCCGACACGGACTCCGAATGACAAAATTATGACCGTTTTAGTGAACATCTGTCCATTCTATGGCAATCCTTGAAAGTACTTCATTTTCTCGTGCGCTTTTGGCCTGACTACCCAAAAACTTCTTGTCCTCTATAGTGGAGATATCGTTTCCACATATAAATTGACTGATGCCAGGAATTCCCTTTTGTTCTTGGCACGCGCATGAGTTACCGCATGCCATCCGCCAAAACAAGGAGAATAAGGCATATAACCGCTGATTTTCTTCAATTTACGCCAAATGAGATCGCCTCAATCATAGAGCATCCGCAGAAGGTACGCTTGAGCCTACCAGGGGCTAATATCTATAAGAAACCTAATCTCTCGAATTGCCTTCAAAAGGAAGTGCCAATGGGTTCGTAAACTTGTCTCAAAAACAATGATTTAATGATGTTCTTTGACTTTCGTACAAAAAGTCCTGCTTAAGGTCAGATTTGAGAGTACTCTAGGCCTCCCGCGCAAGCGGGAGCATTTTCTCGATTCGCATGCTCGCCGTGAGCAGTTTGAGTACTTATGGGTCCGACACGGACCAATGACAAAATTATGACCGCTTTTGTGAACATATGTCCATTCTATGGCGTCCTTGAAAGTACTTCATTTTCTCGTGCTTTTTGCCCGACCGCCCAAAAATTCTTTGTCCTCTATAGTGGAGATATTGTTTCACATATATCTTGACCGATGCCAGGAATGCCCTTTTGTTCTTGGCACGCGCATGAGTTATAGCATGCCATCCGGTGAAAACAAGGAGAATAAGGCATATAGCCGCTGGATTTTTCCAATTTACGGCCAAATGAGATAGCCCGGATCATAGAGCAACTGCAGAAAGGTACGTTTGAGGCTACCAGGCGGGCTAATGTCCATAAGAAACATAATCTCTCAATTTCCTTCAAAAGGAAGTGCCAATGGGTTCAGAAACTTGTGTGAAAACAATGATTTAATGATGTTCTTTGACTTTCAGTACAAAAGTCCTGCTTAAGGCTGAATTTGAGGGTACTCCGGCCTCCCGCGCAAGCAGGAGTATTTTTGAATTCAGATGCTCGCCATGAGTAGTTTGAGTACTTATGGGTCCGACACGGACCAATGACAAAATTATGACCGCTTTAGTGAACATCTGTCCATTCTATGGCGCCCTTGAAAGTACTTCATTTTCTCGCGCTTTTTGCCCGACCGCCCAAAAAATTTCTTGTCCTCTATAGTGGAGATATCGCTTCACATATATATTGACCAACGCCAGAATGCCCTTTATTCTTAGCACGCCGCATGAGTTACAAAGATGCCATCCGTGAAAACAAGGAGAATAAGGCATATAGTCACTGGATTTTCTTCAATTTACGGCCAAATGATATCGCCTTGATCATAGAGCATCCGCAGAAGGTACGCTTGAGCCTACCAGGGGCTAATGTCTATAAGCAACATAATCTCTCAAGTTCCTTCAAAAGGAAGTGCCAATGGCTTCAGAGACTTGTCTAAAAAACAATGATTTAATAATGTTCTTTGACTTTCGTACAAAAGTCCTTCTTAAGGTCAGATATGAGGGTACTCCGCCTCTTACGCAAGCGAGGAGTATTTTCTCGATTCACATGCTCACGGCGAGCAGTTTGAGTACTTGTGGGTCCGACACGACCAATGACAAAATTATGACCATTTTAGTGAAGATCTGTCCATTCTATGGCGCCCTTGAAAGTACTTCATTCCCCATGCGCTTTTTGCCTAACCGCCCAAAATTTCTTGTCCTCTATAGTGGAGATATCGCTTCACATATATATTGACCGATGCCAGAATGCCCTTTTGTTCTTGGCTTTCACGCCGCATGAGTTACAAGATGCCATCCGCGAAAACAAGGAGAATAAGGCATATAGTCACTGGATTTTCTTCAATTTACGGCCAAATGAGATTGCTCTGATCAAAGAGCATCCGCAGAAGGTACGCTTGTCCCTACCAGGGGGCTAATGTCTATAAGCAACATAATATCTTGAATTTACTTCAAAAGGAAGTGCCAATGGGTTCGTAAACTTGTCTCAAAAAACAATGATTTAATGATGTTCTTGACTTTCGTACAAAAGTCCCACTTAAGGCTGAATTTGAGGGTACTGGCCACCCGCGCAAGCGGGAGTATTTTTGAATTCGCGTTTCGCCATGAAAGTAGTTTGAGTACTTATGGGTCCGACACGGACCAATGACAAAATTATACCCGCTTTGGTGAACATCTCGTCCATTCTATGGCGTCCTTGAAAGTACTTCATTTTCTCGCATACTGCTTTGCCTGACTGCCCCAAAATTTCTTGTCCTCTATAGTGGAGATATCGTTTCCACATATATATTGACTAATGCCAGGAATGCCCTTTTATTCTTGGCACGCGCATGAGTTACAGCATGCCATCCGATGGAAACTAGGAGAATAAGGCATATAGCCGCTGGATTTCTTCAATTTACTACCAAATGAGATTGCCCGGATCATAGAGCATCTGCAGAAAGGTACGTTTGAGCCTACCAGGGGGATAATGTCTATAAGCAACATAATCTCTCGAATTTCCTTCAAAAGGAAGTGCCAATGTGTTCAAAAACTTGTCCAAAAACAATGATTTAATGATGTTCTTTGACTTTCGTAAAAGGTCCCGCTTAAGGTCAGATTTGAGGGTAATCGCCTCCGCGCAAGCGGGAGTAATTTCGATTCGCACGCCCCCGAGCAGTTTGAGTACTTATGGGTCCTACACGGACCAATGACAAAATTATGACCGCTTTAGTGAACATCCGTCCATTCTATGCGCCCTTGAAAGTACTTCATTTTCTCGCGCGCTTTGCCGACCGCCTAAAATTTCTTGTCCTCTATAGTGGAGATATCGTTTCCACATATATATTGACCGATACCATGAATGCCCTTTTGTTCTTGGCATGCGCGTGAGTTACAGCATGCCATCCGGTGAAAACAAGGAGAATAAGGCATATAGCCGCTGGATTTTGTTCAATTTACGGCCAAATAAGATTGCCCGGATCATAGAGCATCTTCAAAAAGGTACGTTTGTCCCTACCAGGGGATCTAATGTCTATAAGCAACATAATCTCTCGAATTTCCTTCAAAAGGAAGTGCCAATGGGTTCGGAAACTTGTCTGAAAAACAGCGACGAATGCTGTTCTTTGACTTTCAGGACCAAAAAGTCCTGCTTAAGGCCGTATTTGAGTGTACTCCAGGCCTCCTAGCGCAAGCAGGTAGTATTTTCTAGATTCGCATGCTCGCCGCGAGTAGTTTGAGATCTTGTGGGTCCGACACGGACTCCGAATGAAAAAATGACCGTTTTTATGAGCATATGTCCATTCTATGGCAGTCCTTGAAAGTACTTCATTTTCTCGTGCGCTTTTTGCCTGACTGCCCCAAAATTTCTTGTCCTCTATAGTGGAGATATCATTTCCACATATATATAATGACCGATGCCAGGAATGCCCTTTTGTTCTTGGCACGCGCATGAGTTCAGCATGCCATCCGGTGAAAACAAGGAGAATAAGGCATATAGCCGCTGGATTTTCTCCAATTTACGGACAAATGAGATTGCCCAGATCATAGAGCATCTGCAGAAAGGTACGTTTGAGCCTACCAGGGGGCTAATGTCTATAAGCAACATAATCTATCAAATTTCCTTCAAAAGGAAGTGCCAATGGGTTCAAAAACTTATTTGAAAAACAGCGACGAATGATGTTCTTTGACTTTATGATGTGGAGCATCCCTCGCTCATCCCCATGGACTCTACTACAACTCGTCTAGCACCTCGAGGACCAATGACAAGAGCACGTGCATGCACCGTCAAACCCGAGGTTAACTCATTCCGCTTTGAGTTTCATTCGGATTCACTCGAGAGTCGGATTCTACCTCAAATGCAAACTCTATGCAATTGTAGGTACCAAGAAGAGAACCGTGAAGAGGCGAGGACGGACACACATGCACCTACGATGAAGGAGAAGGAAGAAGGACGCGCGAGGCATGAAGCAAGAGTGGTCGCGGACCAGCCCGGGTGCCCGGTCATCAACACCCCCGGGTGCCCGGCCATCAGCCGCCGGCTGGCCAAGTCCTGGCCACCCTGGGTGCCCGCCAGAGGCCCCGGTGCCTGCCCTGCCTCACTGGGCGCTTAGAGCTGCCCATCCTGGTGCCCGGTCGCCACCCCGGCCGCCTGCCCCGCCAAGACCACTCCGGTGCCCGGCCATCACCCCGGGTGCCTGGCCTCGGGACGCGCCCAGCCCCCCACCGGGTGCCCGGCTCAACCCCGGTGCTTGACCTCTATAGCCCGGCCAAGGCTCCTCGACCGCCCGGTGCCTGCTCGGCCTCGGTGTCCGGCCTACACCACGCCACCACCAGCCTCGCCTGGCGCCCGCCGGTTGATCTCGGTGCCCGCACCTCTCCGAGCGCCACAAGGCCTCTTGGGTTTTACCCTTGTATCCCCCTTCTCCTCTTATTGGGACCCTAGACTATATATACCCCTTCCCTAGCTCATTTAGAGGATAGCAAAGTATTTGATAGACATTTGTGAGCTTTGTCCATGGATCCACTCCACTAGGAGATCAAGACCTCCTCTTGGAGTGACCAAACATCAAGACTTCCTCCTTGGGGAAGGATCCCATCATAGGATCATCAATCCTCATCTCCTTCATAGGATTTGGGACTAACTCTACCATGTATCTTATTTCCTTGATTGTTCATGTACCTTGTGGATCTTGTGTGATTGTTAGTCTAGTGGATGTGTGATTTGGACTTGTTCTTGAGTGTTCCTCTTGTTTTCCTCTTGTGTTCATCTTGTTCTTGGGGATTCCCTCCAATTCGTGAAAGATCTTCACCTAGGGTTCCACCCTACAACATCTTGGTATCATGAGCCATGGTTTCTCACGAAATTGGAGCCCCCCTCTTGTTCTCTACCCTAATTTTGTTCTGTTCTTCCCCAATTTCGAAAATTCCCCACCAAAAATAGCCCCAATTTTTTTTGTGATTTGTTGGTTTGATGAGATTTTGTTGGATTTGATGCATGGATTTGCTTGGTTTCAGGTGGATCCAGCATTCCCCCATCCATCTCCACCTTTCCCTCCACAAAATCCACCAATTTCTTCCATTTTGCCATGAATTTCCACCCAAACCCGACACCCCTGTGCATCCGGACTCAAACCCTTGACACCCGACCCCGTGCCCCCCTGCGACCACCCGGTGCTCAGACTTAAACCCCGGTGCCAAGACTTCGGCTGTTTGCCTCGCCCACCCGGCACCCGCACCCCAAAACCCCGCACCTGCACTTCTGAATCAGCCAAGGCACTTTACCGCTTCGCCATAACTTTCACTCTCG
The DNA here is from genome assembly GCA_021437245.1 of Aegilops speltoides. Taxonomy (NCBI): domain Eukaryota; kingdom Viridiplantae; phylum Streptophyta; class Magnoliopsida; order Poales; family Poaceae; genus Aegilops; species Aegilops speltoides. Next base: position 27,368 of record JAHHZJ010000658.1, on the reverse strand, counting down.
GAGTCCGATTTTCACGTTCTTTAGCTCGTTGAGTAGCTATTGACATCCCCCATCCATCTAGATAGGTTCCATCACCATTTGACTCCATCAAAAGTTTGGAATTTTTGCATCTTTGCATAGGCCATCCACCAGATCATACGCAAAACCACCATCACTTTCCGCAACCTAACCCGTTTCGATCCATATAGCATTTGTGGTTGCTTGAGTGGTGACTTGAGTCTCCTAAGGTGTTTCGGATACTTAGGGATGGTTGCTTCGTCATCAACCACCACCACCACTTCCGCATTGCTAACACCGGAACCACCAACGCATTCTGCTACCACCATTTGACATTTGCCTTTGGAGATTTTGAGTTCATGGTTTTTACCGCTTCCTAAGGTGTTTCGGCTACTTAGGGACGGGTCTACATCATCTTGGTATCTACATCAAGAACACCGCCACTCATCATTGCCGCAAGGTCGTCATCGACATCGACCACTTCACCAATTTGACACCCTAACCGTAAGCAAGAATGGTAACCTCCATATCACATTGGTATCGTGGTATCCCAACATTGTACATTCTTGCAATTACATTGTTAACCCTTTAGCCCATTTTATGCCACTTGCCTATCGAGACTAGCCATTTGAGTACTACCGGCAACCTTACTTGTGCACATTAGTGATCCATACCTTCCATTGCATACATACCATATCATATTGGTATCATCTTGGTATCATCATACCATCCCTTGTGTGACAAGATCGTTCCCGCATATACACAATTGCTATCTTGGTTTGTGCATTTCGCATAAGTGGCCATATAAAAAAAAGAGAATAAGCTGTTAAGCAAAAGGAAAAGAGAGCAAAGAGCTTGTAAGTAAGAGCCATAGCATCATACCATTGCACGTAAGATTGTCATATCCTATCATCGTGGATCATCTTAAGAAGAACCTCGGGAACATCATACACATAGCATACTTGGGTTCGAAAGCTGATACATTTGCATCTTATAAGTTGTGCACAAGTGTCGATCCGCCTATTGAGCAATCGTATAGCGCCTCTTTGAGTTGTGCAACACGAAGCGCTTCCGTGGATTCCACATTTTGTGCTCATTCCTTGGTGAATGACCCCATTTATCTATCCGTGTGTATTTCCGCAGCCACATATTGCTATTGGTCTACTTGTTTCACTTATGTAATTTGTGAATCCTTTCCAACATTATTGACTCTTGCTAACATTTTGCATCAAATTTTTGTGCCACTATCCTCACCGAGATCCACTATAAGCTTTACTTGATAGGTGTGAGTGAACAAGTCCGGTACCAATTCCACTATTCTTTCATGTCACATTGAGTGAAACGGGATACATCCTCAACTTGGGGAAAAGGTAACTTGGTATTGTTTCTCTCATTTCCTACTCACCTCTACGAGAGTCTTGTGATGGATAGGCAAGGCATTTCATCTCCGGTCTTCCACGACAACGACGGCATGAACAACTACATCACCAGAATGCCCATATTCGGACTACAACGAGCAACGCGAGGCATTGAGAGACTCACCGCCGACATTCATCAACTTGAAGCACGGACAAGAGACTACCTCGACACCAAGTTGGCCGAACAAAGGATCAAGTACGCGACATGTTGGCCAACTACAAGTCTTCTTCCCTTCATCATCTTCAAGGCGGCGACGCTCAAGTGGTTTTGATGCATGAATTGATTTTAAAATGCATGAGTTAACTAAGGAAAACATTGAGCGTATGAATGCTAAATATAAACTTGCTGGAGATAAGGGTAGAAAACATCTTGTGTTTGCACCTGGAGATCTTGTTTGGTTACATTTGCGTAAGGATAGAATTTCCTGATAGAGGCAAAGGTGTCCCGTCTTTCTTATTATTCTTCAAAACAGCCCTAAGCATAGTAGACAATGTTCTATTGACTACTTCAGTTTGTCCATCGGTTTGGGGGTGACAAGTTGTACTGAAAAGCAGTAGTTTCGTCCCCAACTTAGCCCATAAACATCTCCAAAAGTGGCTAAGAAATTTAGTATCACGATCTGAAACAATAGTATTTGGCACACCATGCAAGCTTAATAATTTCACTAAGAACAAATCAGCCACATTAACAAAGATCATCGCTTTTATGACATGGTATAAAGTGTGCCATTTTCGAGAATCTATCCACGACAACAAATATGCTATCCCTCCCCTTCTTTTTTTGAGGTAAACCTAAAACAAAGTCCGTAGATATATCCTCGCAAGGAACACTAGGTACAGGCAAAGGCATATATAAACCATGAGGATTGAGTCGTGACTTAGCTTTTTGACATGTAGTGTAGCGAGCAACAAAGCGCTCAACAACCCGTCTCATCTTTGGCACAAAGAAATGCGTAGCAAGTACGTCCTCCGTCTTCTTCACGCCAAAGTGTCCCATTAGTCCTCCTCCATGCGCCTCCTGCAACAAAAAAGGACGAACGGAGCTAGCTGGAATGCACAGCTTGTTAGCACGGAACACAAATCCATCATTAACGACGAACTTGTTCCACATTCTTCCTTCTTTACAATTCTGCATTACATCTTTAAAATCAGCATCATGCACATATTGATCTTTGATGGTCTCCAAACCAAATAATTTGAAGTCAAGTTGTGAAAGCATAGTATAGCGACGAGACAATGCATCAAGAATAACATTTTCTTTTCCTTCTTGTGTTTAATGACATAAGGAAAGTCTCAATGAATTCAACCCATTTAGCATGTCTATGATTCAGTTTTGCTTGACTTTTAATATGTTTCAAAGGTTCATGATCGAGTGTATAACAAATTCTTTTGGGCCATAAATAATGTTGGCATGTTTCTAAAGTCCTAACAAGAGCATATAATTTTTTTTCATAAGTAGAATAATTCGCATAAGGCCCACTCAATTTTTCGTAAAAGTATGCAACAGGTTTGTTATCTTGTAATAACACACCTCCTAATCCAATTCCACTAGCATCACATTCAAGCTCAAATGTCTTATTAAAATAAGGAAGTTGGAGTAAAGGAGCATGTGTTAACTTATCTTTCAACACCGTGATGGCTTCTTCCTGTGCGGTACCCCAAACAAAAGTGTAAGCTCATTGAGAGGTGCAGCAATGGTGTTGAAATCTCTCACAAAACGCCTATAGAATCCAGCGAGGCCAAGAAAACTCGCCACTTGTGTGACTGCTTTGGCTGCGCCAACTCTCAATATAATCAATCTTGGCTTTATGAACTTCAATTCCCTGTGGAGTAACACCATAGCCAAGAAAAGACACTCGATCGGTGCAAAAGGTTCACTTCCCAAGGTTACCAAACAAACGTGCATCATGTAGAACAATAAAAACAACACGTAAATGTTCCAAATGTTCCTCCAAAGATCTGCTATAAATCAATATGTCATCAAAGTAAACTACCACAAATCATCCAATGAAAGCACATAAAACTTCGTTCATTAATCTCATGAAAGTACTAGGTGCATTAGTTAACAAAAAAGGCATGACAAACCACTCATATAATCCAAACTTAGTTTTAAATGATGTTTTCCATTCATCCCCAATTTCATACGAATTTGATGGTATCCACTATGCAAATCAACTTTGGAGAATATTGTAGAGCCACTCAATTCATCAAGCATATCATCTAGCCTAGGAATAGGATGACGATAACTAATAGTAATATTATTAATGCCTCTACAATCAACACACACGCCGATGTACCATCCTCTTTGGCACTAGAATAATAGGAACAAGACAAGGACTAAGGGATCCGCAGATATAACCTTTGTCGAGAAGCTCTTGTACTTGACGATAATCTCCTTCGCCTCCTCCGGATTGGTACGGATGGCACACGGTTTGGCAGCAAGCACCGGAATTAAGTCAACTGATGCTCAATCCTCTAATAGGCGGTATCCCGGCCGCACGCCTTGTGGAAAGACGTCAGTGAACTCTTCTTGCTCGAATGTTCATCCTTCTCCAAGCTAGCCCCATCATTTGTAAGCAAAACAAATGTATCCAATTTAGGCAGCATCATATTCTCATGAACATTAGAATCATTACCAAGAAACGAAAGTACCTGATAATTTAATTGGCGTGCGCGAGCTCTAGTAATTGGTCCAGTATATGTAACAGTAGGGGCTGTGGGTGTAACAATGGTATTGATGTCCTCATCAACTCCAAGATGTGAATAAACCTTGCTCATGATACCAAGATGTTGTAGGGTCAAACCCTAGGAAGGATCTTTTCACACTTGGAGGGGGAAAAGGAGGAAAACACTCAAGAACACCAAGAACAATACTCTCAAACAAACCCAAATATCACATCCACTAGTGTAGCACACATGAGATCCACAAGATTACAAGATCAATACAAGGAGAGTAGCACTTGGTAAATTCTTCCCACTAGGTGAGGTCTTGATGATCTTCTCCAAGAGGAGGCCTTGATAATCCAATGGATTCTTCCCTAGGTGGGGGCTTGATCTCCTAAGAGGAGGGGATACAAGGAGCAAAGGCTCACAATGCTTAGTCTAATCTTTGCTAACCCTACAAATGACCTAGGAGGTGTCCTTATATAGTTTAGGGGCGAAACAAGGCAAGAAGAGAGGGGTACAAGGCCAAAAAGGCCATCAACGTGCGGCTGGACGAAGGGGGCCGGGCACCCGGACTGCTCAGGGGCCGCCTGGCATGTGGCCCGGCACCAAGGGGCCCAAGTCCCTGCACCTGGGTGGCGCTGAGACGGCCGCAAGGGCGGCCGGGCACCCGGGGCCTATGTCCTGCACCTGGGTGGTGCTGGATATGGTCGGGCAGAGGGGGGTTGGCACCCGCCAGCCAAGGCCCTGCACCAAGGGCTGCTGTAGGTGGTCAGGGGTCTGCACCCGGGGCTGCAGTGTCGGGCACCCGAGGCGCCCAGGAGTTTGCCCTTCTCCTTCTTCATCCTTCTCGCTTCTCTCCTTCCTTCTTCCTTCCCTTGCTTCGAGGGCACTTGAGTCTCCGCCCTTCCTTCTCACCATCGCCTTCCCTGCTACCTAAGCATGCACAATCTTTCCGATGATAGTAGAATTCAATTTCATGTCAAACCGAGCGAAACTCAAAGAGGAGAGAGTCAACCTCGCTCTCGGCGGCGCTGCACGTGTTTCATGTCATTGGTCCACCCGAGCTTGCGGTGGTGATGGAGTGTCGGCAAGTAGTCGAGGGATGCTCCGCATTAGTACTCCAGGCCTCCCGGCGCAAGCGGGGAGTATTTTTTGGATTTGCGTGCTCGCTGCGAGCAGTTTGAGTACTTATGGGTCCGACACGGACTCCGAATGACAAAATTATGACCGTTTTAGTGAGCATCTATCCATTCTATGGCAGTCCTTGAAAGTACTTCATTTTCTCATGCGCTTTTTGCCTGACTGCCCAAAAATTTCTTGTAGTCTATAGTGGAGATATCGTTTCCACATATATATTGACCGATGCCAGGAATGCCCTTTCGTTCTTGGCATGCGCATGAGTTACAGCATGACATCCGGTGAAAACAAGGAGAATAAGGCATATAGCCACTGGATTTTCTTCAATTTACGGCCAAATGAGATTGCCTGGATCATAGAGCATCTGCACAAAGGTACGTTTGTCCCTACCAGGGGGGCTAATGTCTATAAGCTACATAATCTCTCGAATTTCCTTCAAAAGGAAGTGCCAATGGGTTCAGAAACTTGTTTGAAAAACAGCAAAGAATGATGTTGTTTGACTTTCAGGGCCTAAAAGTCTTCCTTAAGGCTGTATTTGAGGGTACTCCAAGCCTCCTGGTGCAAGCGGGGAGTATTTTCTGGATTCGCACGCTCGCCGCGAGCAGTTTGAGTACTTGTGGGTCTGACACGACCAATGACAAAATTATGACCATTTTAGTGAACATCCGTCCATTCTATGGCGCTTCTTGAAAGTACTTCATTTTCCGCGCGCTTTTGCCTAAACGCCCAAAATTTCTTGTCCTCTATAGTGGAGATATCGCTTCACATATATATCGACCGATGCCAGAATGCCCTTTGGTTCTTGGCACGCATGAGTTACATCAGCGTGTGTCCTCTATAGAGGCGTGTGTCCCGATCTTTGATGAGATGATAACTATCGATTTGGTGAAGATGACTTTGACGATCCGACTACAAACGTGCACGACATTGCGCCTTGGCAATCGCTAAACCAACTCCGAGAGGTTATTGACCACGCCGGAGCACAATCAACCTGACCACGAAGGTCTATTCCTGCAAGCAATCGAAGAACGAGGATGAATATGATAAAATCAATCTGAATATTGCAAGTATATATGAAGTATTGATAAAGGTGGGGATCCGTAAGCGGTCTTGGTCTGGTCGTTGGACACAAACGAAGTACACGAAATTGCAATGGCTAACTTTTAACTAAACAAATCCCAAGGGAAAAGCTACCAGATGGATCTACTTATATAGGAGCAAGGGGTGGCAGCCAATGAGGTGGGGGGACGTCTCATGGCGGCCTAAAACTAACCCTAAGCCGTACAAGGCCAATGGGCCCAAGTGGAGGTGACGTAACACCTTGGACTTGTAGTTTGACTCGGATTCTGCCAGAAGGCCGATTGTTTCGTTCATAACTCAACGCTACGGACGAATTTTAAGGTGAATCCAATTGGTTTGGAAAGAGCACAAAATCTACTTTCCAACATAAAAAGAATCACACAATTCGAGTCCGTATAAAAAGTTGTTGACGCTTTTGAGTCAGGTATGCTCGCAGCAGTCCGAATCGAGTCCGTAACGTGAAAGACTTGGACTCTATCTTCTTGGGCCCAAAGTGACGGAGAGAACTTTTGAGCAGCAAATAAACAACTCTTTCTTCCTTATCTTCATATGTGGACTGTACAAATGTCCCATACACTGTAATTAGACAAAACACAAAAGTGTGTGAAGTATTTTGTTCGATAACATAAATAGATTATTGAATAGTTTGCACTAGAAATCACTGCACAAATATGCATGTATGCAATATTTTGGTCATATCCAAGGTAGTCATGTCCTCATCATCCTCCCTTCTTGAAAACAAAGCCGCCCTCATGCTGCTTAATCTGAAATGTGGCTAACAAAAAGACAAGGTGTACATGTTGTATATGTATATGTCATCCATTTTTTACTTCCCTCGATTTTTGCATATATGATACATGAATAGATGAGTAACTTGCATAGTTCATAAAATCTAAAGCCAAAAAAATAGCACAAGAAGTAGAAGGCATGAAAATATTGCAACTCAGTTTGCACATATAAGTGAAGCTCTTATTCATTTCAAAAGATTGACAATGTTCATCATTAAACCATCCCAATGTTGGTGAATAAACCTTATTTGCATCAAATTTACATGCTACAACATGCTTAAATAAGCTAACATGCAATAAGTCATTCAACATGTAATCATCACCAAGATTAGAGGTCATATCAAAATGATTAAACATTGATTCTTTTGCATCAACAGTTAATTCAATGGGTGCAATCAAAATTGTTGGTATTTCAGCTTGTTTGATCACATGACGATTCATGACAAAGATCAAGATTCTCTAAAATAGGTGATGTGCTCAAATCACTGTGTAACTTAACACATGATGCATTCAAGTTAACTAGGGATGCATCATTCTCATGTGAAGTTATATCATCAATACCTTAACTCGAACCCACTAGGGACATTTACATCTATGCCCTTAACTCGAACCCACTACTTAGTTTTGCCCCTAATTTTTAGGTATGCTCAGCTTTGCCCCTCCGCCAGTGTCACTTTAGAATGTTTTTATGTCAGCTTTTTGCCACCTCTAGAAATCAAAAATAGTGTCAAAAATATGCAATTTTTTAATGTTGTTTTTTGTGTTTGACATCGAGGAGCTCATGGAGAAAAAACAAAGTTTAGCTCCTACGAGCTCCTACGGCCCTATGATGTCCAAACACAACAAAAATGTGCACACATCTTTTGCACATAAGTATCTTCAAATTCCCTAAAAGTTCATATTTTTTTATTTTTTTCTATTTTTTCAATTTACTGCTCACATGCGCATAAAATTTATGATTTCCTTTGCCACGAAGTTCTAGGGTGTCCGAACGGCACACAAATTTGCACGCGTTTTATGGACATGACTATCTTCGATCCCACAAAATTTCAGATTTTTGATTTTTTTGCTATTTTTTCTGGTGGTCAAAGTCCTTCACCAGATGGTAACGGCGCAAAAGGGCATTTGATAGAGGCAGAGGTGTCCTGCCTTCGATGAGATGGTGGATTTCGCTTTGGTGGAAACCGACTTTGACGATCCGACTACGAAGCGCGAGAGGACGCCGCACCTTAGCAATCGCTAAACCAACTCCGAGAGGTTATTGACCACGCCGAGCATCGATCAACTCGACCACGAGGGTCTATTTCGCGAGCAAACGAAGAACAAGCAAGAAACTGAGATTGCAACTGATATTGCGAATATAAGATGAAAGCTTTATTGATCAAGGTGGGGTTCTGTGGACGCTTTGTCCGGTCGTTGAACACAAACGGCACGCGAAGTTGCAGCTATGGCGAACTTTTGATCTAAACAAAACCCAAGTCTAAACGGTGCCCTAAGGGCTGTATATATGGAGGAAGAGGGGTGAATTTCGTGGCCCTTGGTGGAGGGATCCAAACTAACCCTATCTCTTGTTTCCCCACACATACGACTCTAAAAATAGCCTATACTAATGTATTTCGAAATTACATGGGCCTGGCCCAATAATAAGGTGACGCAGACCTAGAATAGCCTATGGACTAATATTATGAAGTGGCATCTTGTATATTTCGTCCAAGGCTTCTTGCACTCCTTATGGTGGCTTCAAAGTCCTGAAATCATCACTTGTAACTCCGTTTGATCCCTCATGCATGCCATCAACTCCATGTGTGTTCTTGCTCCAATGTTCATCCTTCTCCAAGCTAGGCCCTTCATTTGTAAGCAATACAAATGTATCCAATTTAGGCAGCATCATATTCTCATGAACATTAGAATCATTACCAAGAAACGAAAGTACCGGTAATTTAGTTGGCGCGCGAGCTCTAGTAATTGGTCCAAGATGTATATCAGCAGGGCTGTGGGTGTAACAATGGTATTGATGTCCTCATCATCCTCCCTTCTTGAAATGAAGTCGCCCTCGACGGCAGCTCATCTTCCTCACCCAAATATGGCTTCAAATCTGCAATGTTAAAAGTGGACTAACCCCAAAATCTGCAGCAGCTCAAGTTTATATGCATTATCATTTACTTTCTCCAACACTTTAAAGGGACCAGAAGACGTGGCATTAGCTTTGATTTGCGCAAATCAGAAATCTATCTCACGCAAATGTAACCAAACAAGATCTCCAGTGCAAACACAACATGTTTTCTACCCTTATCTCCAAAGAAGTTTATATTTAGCATTCATACGCTCAATGTTTTCCTTAGTTAACTCATGCATTTTTAAAATCAATTCAGCACGTTCTTTAGCAACAAAATTAACCTTCTCCAAGATGGAAGAGGCAATAATCAATAGGTGCACGAGGTAGGAAACCATACACAATTTCAAAAGGGCACATCTTAGTAGTAGAATGCAATGAACGATTATAAGCAAATTCAATATGAGGCAAGCATTCTTCCCACATTTTCTTATTATTCTTCAAAACAGCCCTAAGCATAGTAGACAATGTTCTATTGACTACTTCAGCTTTGTCCATCAGTTTGGGGTGACAAGTAGTACTAAAAAGTAGTTTAGTCCCCAACTTAGCCCATAAACATATCCAAAAGTGGCTAAGAAATTTAGTATCACGATCTGAAACAATAGTATTTGGCACACCATGCAAGCTTAATAATTTCAATGAAGAACAAATCAGCAACATTAACAAAGATCATCGCTTTTATGACATGGTATAAAGTGTGCCATTTTCGAGAATCTATCCACGACAACAAATATGCTATCCTCCCTTCTTTGTTCGAGGTAAACCTAAAACAAAGTCCATAGATATATCCTCCCAAGGAACACTAGGTACAGTGCAAAGGCATATATACACCATGAGGATTGAGTCGTGACTTAGCTTTTTGACATGTAGTGCAATGAGCAACAAAACGCTCAACATCCCGCCTCATCTTTGGCCAAAAGAAATGTGTAGCTAGTATATCCTCGCCTTCTTCACGCCAAAGTGTCCCATTAGTCCTCCTCCATGCGCCTCCTGCAACAACAAAAGACTAACGGAGCTAGCTGGAATGCATAGCTTGTTAGAACGAAACAAAATCCATCATTAATGACGAACTTGTTCCATGTTCTACCTTCTTTACAATTCTGCAATACATCTTTAAAATCAGCATCATGCACATATTGATCTTTGATGGTCTCCAAACCAAATATTTTGAAGTCAAGTTGTGAAAGCATAGTATAGCGATTTAGACAATGCATCAAGAATAACATTTTCTTTACCCTTCTTGTGTTTAATGACATAAGGGAAAGTCTCAATGAATTCAACCCATTTAGCATGTCTACGATTCAGTTTAGCTTGACTTTTAATATGTTTCAAAGATTCATGATCGTAATGTATAACAAATTCTTTGGGCCATAAATAATGTTGCCATGTTTCTAAAGTCCTAACAAGAGCATATAATTCTTTATCATAAGTAGAGTAATTCAGACTAGGCCCACTCAATTTTTCGTAAAAGTATGCAACAGGTTTGCCATCTTGTAATAACACACCTCCTAATCCAATTCCACTAGCATCACATTCAAGCTCAAAAGTCTTATTAAAATCAGAAGTTGGAGTAAAGGAGCATGTGTCAACTTAGCTTTCAATACCGTGAAGGCTTCTTCCCGTATGGTACCCCAAACAAAAGGCACATCCTTCTTTGTAAGCTCGTTGAGAGGTGCAGCAATGGTGCTGAAATCTCTCACAAAACGCCTATAGAAACCAGCGAGGCCAAGGAAACTCCTCACTTGTGTGACCGCTTTGGGCTGCGGCCAACTCTCAATAGCTTCAATCTTGGCTTTATCAACTTCAATTCCTGTGGAGTAACAACATAGCCAAGAAAAGATACTCGGTCGGTGCAAAAGGTGCACTTCCTAAGGTTACCAAACAAACGGCATCACGAGAGCATTAAAAACAACACGAATGTTCCAAATGTTCTTCCAAAGATTTGCTATAAATCAAGATATCATCAAAATAAACTACCACAAATCGTCCAATGAAAGCACGAAACTTCGCTCATTAATCTCATGAAAGTACTAGGTGCATTAGTTAACCCAAAAGGCATGACTAACCACTCATATAATCCAAACTTAGTTTTAAATGCTGTTTTCCATTCATCTCCCAATTTCATACGAATTTGATGGTATCCACTACGCAAATCAACTTTGGAGAATATTGTAGAGCCACTCAATTCATCAAGCATATCATCTAGCCTAGGAATAGGGTGACGATAATGAATAGTAATATTATTGATGCCTCTACAATCAACACACATACGTGACGTACCATCCTTTTTCGCACTAGAATAATAGGAACAAAGACAAGGACTAAGGGATTCGCAGATATAACCTTTGTCGAGCAGCTCCTCGTGACTTGACGATAATCTCCTTCGCCTCCTCCGGATTGGTACGGTATGGTGCACGGTTGGTAATGATGCACCGAATTAAGTCAATTTGATGCTCAATCCTCGAATAGGTGGTATCCCGTGGCACGCCTTGTGGAAAGACGCCGAACTCCCCGCAAAATATTAGTGACAAAGAGGGGCAAAGAGGAAGGCACGCCCTCGAATGAAAATAATGCCTCTTTGCACAAAAAGCATAGCAAATAGATTTGCCAAAATCTAGCTCATCAATATCAGATTTGGTGGCAAGTAAACATGCACTTTTCAATTTAATTTCGAAGCAACAAGAGATGGTTTATTATTAGGCTTCATGTGTTGCTCAAATTCTTTTGCCACAATCTGATTTTCACTCTTATTTTTCTCCTGTTTTGCTTTATTAGCTCTATTAATATCATCTTTCAAAATGGACTCAGGAGTCATAGGAAGCAAAGTAATATTTTTATCCTTATGAACAAGAGTATATCGATTGTTTCTACCATGGTGTACAGAATTTTATCAAATTGCCATGGTCTACCAAGTAACAAGGAACATGCTTGCATAGGTACCACATCACAATCAACATAATCAGCATATGTAGAGATACTAAAATGCACACTAACAAGACGTGTTACCTTCACCTTGCCATTGTTGTTGAACCATTGGATGTAGTAAGGATGTGGATGTGGTCTTGTGGAGAGAGCTAGCTCCACCATCTCCATGCTAGCCAAGTTGTTGCAGCTCCTCCATCTATGATGACGCTAATAGAACGCTCCTTCACAACTCCCTTTGTATGGAACAAATTATGCCTCTAATTTTGCTCAGCTTGTGTAACTCTGCACACTCAAAACACGTTGAGCAACTAAACATTCATACCACAAGATCTTCAAGAGCCATGTATTGTGTCTCATGATCGTAATCATCTCCACCGTGTTCCTCATGTGTAATAAGAGCCAAAGTCTCCTCATCATAGTCACTAGCGGACTCATACCCACCATCCTCGTGAGCAATCATCACACGCTGAGATTTGCATTCTCTCGCAAAATGTCCTCTTCCCTTACAACGACGACAAATAATATCACTTGTGTGCCTGCTGACGCCATGGAAGAAGAGCTCTGTCTGGCAGCCCAGCAGTGTGCTCTTGGCGATAGTGGTGGTTGTGCCCTTTCTTGTATCACGGTTGGAGGTGGCACCAAGGAGGTGCTGGTGCAAAGGAAGTAGATGATGCACGTGGTGTCCATGATGAAGGTCGACCTGCAGAAAAGTTAGTGCGCGCCAATGCTGCCGATCCTGACTTCACGCTCAGCTTTACAAGCAAGATGGAATAAACGAGTGATATTATTATAATCCTTATAGTCTAGAATGGTTTGAATCTCTATTTAATCCACCCGTAAAACGTGCAAGCATAGCTTCATTCTCCTCAACAATACCACATCTAATCAAGCCAGTTTGCAATTCCCGATAATATTCTTCTACAGAATTTTTTCCTTGTCTTAAACGCTGCAATTTTTGAAGTAATTCACGTTGATAATATGGTGGAACCCAACGAGTACGCATAGCAGTTTTCAAAGCAGCCCAAGTAGCTGGAACAGATATAATCTACAATGTTCGACCACCAAACACATGCAAAGCTAGTGAAAGCACAAACAGCAGCAGAACACGCCTCTCCTCGTGATATTGTAAACATGTAAATCGTTGTTCAGTTTCTAACTCCCAAGTAAGATATATATCAGAACATATCTACCCTCAAATGGTGGAATATTCAATTTCAGTTTAGGGAGATGGTCATGATCTCGCACTGAGGGGAGCCCTAACATTGCCATTATTTGCATGTGGACGACCTCGGTGGTTGCACGTAGTTCGATGTTGATCAACCTCATCCTCGTAATCTTCCACATAATCATCCTCGCTTGGTACCAGCAGCAGCAGAGAGCAGGAGCCAAAGAAGCACCAACAGCAGATAGCAATGCACACCAGAATTTGTCCCGGTTCAATAGGAACACGCTGAGCTCGGCCCATACCGATTCGAAGGGGCGAAGTTGTTGTCGCTGCAGAGGTGCGATAGGTGCAGCCGGCGGCGGTGGTTGTGGAAAACGCGCGAGCAATTCATCAAACTTGCTATCAAGCTTTGTTTCAAACGCCTTCTCAATGCCATCTATCTTCTCCATGGCCTCGTCAAATCTGTTTACCACATCTTGCACCTGTCCAATCATCATTTGTCAAACTTATCATGTAGCTGTTTGTTTGTCGTTCTCCTAATCAGCCTCATCGGCCTGTGTTCCTGCCATGGTTAGCAGCAATAGAAACACACAATATGATCCTACAGACTACTAGGAAGTGGTGGTGGTGGTGTGGTGGACATCACAAACCGTGAAGCAAATCTCAAATTCTTACCAGTTCTACCCAAGAAGCGGTGGTGATCGCAACCGCTAGTCAAAACTCTCAAAGCTTGGCTATAGCGACATACGTGGAGAATCAAACGCACGACGAGATGTATGTGGAGCTGGGAAGGCTTATAATATGGTAGCAAAAGGGTCAACAATAATCAAATCAGAGATGCAAAGTTGAATAAACGCTCAACGACGGTCTCAGGTTGGTCCTAGGCTAGACCGTGCTAGAGACGCGAGCCTAGAACACTAACAAAATCACGACGCTGCACGTAAACAAAGGAAAAGCACACTCTGAATTTTTTTTTCGCTTTTTTTTTTTTATGCGCTTTTTTTTTTTTGCGAAAAATCACTATAATGGCGAGTGTCTCAAAACTCTTCCCAGTGTCAAATCGACAGATGTGCACGAAATTTTTCGACCAATTTTTTTTTTCGATCGCCTGACCCAAAACTGAAACGGGTCAAAAAACTTTCTATAACGGCGATCGCTCAAAACGCTTAGAAACACCTAAAAATAGGATAGCCAGAAATTTTTTATCCCGTATGCTTTTGGAATTTTTTTTTTGAAACCAACCTCTTCTACTTGACGGCAAAAGATTGCTGAATCCAAACCTACTCGCATAAGGAAACACGAATCGAAATTAGATGGATCCCAAACAAACCTAATATGCAAGGACTCGGATTGGTGGTGGATATATGGTGGTCGATGGCGCGGTGGTGATATATGGCAGCGGTGGTGGTATATGGATACGGATTCAAGTGGTGGCGGATAAGCGGTGGTGGTAGATGGCGAGGCGATGATAATGGTGCGGCAAGTGACAACTTATGACCGTAACTCAAACTCTAAAAGACTAGACTCTAAGACCAGCAACTAGACATGACGATGCAACCGCAAATTCAACAATGCAAATACGTAAAAGATTATGCAAAGGCTCGATCGGTTCGGATAGGATGAACTAACCCTAATTTTTTTGTGGCTTTTTCGTGGACTGTAGGTATGAAGAATGACTCGATCTAAACTATGAAAAACTGTAAAATCTCACCGAGCAACCCGGAAATCTGATACCGCTTGATAGAGGCAGAGGTGTCCCGCCTTTCGATGAGATGGTGGATTTCGCTTTGGTGGAAGCCGACTTTGACGATCCGACTACGAAGCGCAAGAGGACGCCACGCCTTAGCAATCGCTAAACCAACTCCGAGAGGTTATTGACCACGCCGAGCACGATCAACTCCGACCACGAGGGTCTATTTCCTGCGAGCAAACGAAGAACAAGCAAGAAACCGAGATTGCAACTGGATATTGCGAATATAAGATGAAAGCTTTATTGATCAAGGTGGGGTTCTGGACGCTTTGTCCGTCGTTGAATACAAACGGCACGCTGAAGTTGCAGCTTATGGCGAACTTTTGATCTAAACAAAACCCAAGTCTAAACGGTGCCCTAAGGGCTGTATATATGGAGGAAGAGGGGTGAATTTCGTGGCCCTTGGTGGAGGGATCCAAACTAACCCTATCTCTTGTTTCCCACACATACGGACTCTAAAATAGCCTATACTAATGTATTTCGAAATTACATGGGCCTGGCCCAATAATAAGGTGACGTGAAGACCTAGAATAGCCTATGGACTAATATTATGAAGTGGCATCTTGTATATTTCGTCCAAGGCTTCTTGCACTCCTTATGGTGGCTTCAAAGTCCTGAAATCATCACTTGTAACTCCGTTCTTGATCCCTTATGCATGCCATCAACTCCATGTGTGTTCTTGCTCCAATGTTCATCCTTCTCCAAGCTAGGCCCTTCATTTGTAAGCAAAACAAATGTATCCAATTTAGGCAGCATCATATTCTCATGAACATTAGAATCATTACCAAGAAACGAAAGTACCTGGTAATTTAGTTGGCGTGCGCGAGCTCTAGTAATTGGTCCAGTATGTATATCAGCAGGGGCTGTGGGTGTAACAATGGTATTGATGTCCTCATCAGCATTTCTATAAGTGATACTAACGGCGGAGGGGCAAAACTGAGCATACCTAAAAATTAGGGGCAAAACTGAGTAGTGGGTTCGAGTTAGGGGCAGAACTGGAATTGGCCCTTACTGTTACCTTGTCGCAAAGACGTAGCTGATGTAGGTACATATGTAGACAATGCACCATACTCTTGAGATGATGTCGCGCTCACAATCCAATATGGGGCTGCTCTACTAGGTGCAACGGTGGAGGAACCAACCGGCGGTGGTGAGCATGAACTGGAATAGTAGTTGTTGTAGTCACCCAATGTATCCTCCTGTAATTGTCTCTCAAAGGTACAAGCACGAACATACATACTAGTAATGCAACGAGGAATATACTGAAATCTTGCCTCAATATCATGGTTCAAACCACCAAAAAATCTATTCATTGTATCATCCTCTGATTCTTCTATGTCACAATGATGTATATAAGATTTGAACTCTTGGTAGTAAGCATGAACAGTGTTGTCACCTTGTTTAAATTGTTCAAATTTATGGGCAATTCACGATTTATAGTAAGGAGGGAAAAATTGTTGTCCCATTACATCTTTCAAATGTTTCCAAGTTGTGGGTTGGTTATCAATGTTTTTCTTACAATGCACACTCCAAAAAATGTAGCAAAACCAGTAAATGCTCTAGTGGCATCTCATACTCTCTCAAGTTCAGAAAAGTCATGGTGACAAAAAACTTGTTCTACTTCAAGCTCCCAAGCTAGATAAATAGCAGGATTGAATCTACCCTCAAATGACGGTAAAGAAATAACCTGACCATGTCCTTGTGTGTGTTGTCCCAACTCTCGTGATGGTGAAGATGTGTCCGTCGTCCAAGAACTTCTATCTCCGAAACCTGTCATGCTTAGTAGAAACAAGAAACAAAATTCGAGAATAATGTTTCTATGAACTACAAGGATGTGGTTGTGTGCTCACAGTAAAGCAAATATCAATATCTTACAAGTTCTTACCATGCGGCAGGTGGTGACAAGCAACCAGCGGTGTCAAGTAACTCTGAAGATTGTGTAAAGCGATTGCCAGGGGAACGTACGTATACACGGTGTAGAACTATGTGGAGCTGGGTTGGCTATATATGGTAGCAAAAGATTAGCAATAATCAATTCAAAGATGCAATGTTGAATAAACGCTCAACGACGGTACTGTGCTGGTCCCAAGCTAGACCAGACTAGAGACGCGAGCCTACAACACAAATGTCACGGCGTAGCACAACTATCATCAATGAAGGATACTAAGTAGCTCTGGACAACAAGATATAAGTGAAGATCACAACGGCAGTAAAGATAATGATGAAAACAACCGCCAAGGTGATATACAACAACTCTCTCCAACTTTCCTCTTGAAAAGTTTGAGCCAATTTTCTGATGACTTTTTCAAAGAATGCTACTAACTCAAGCTTTCCAATGCAAAAGAATCACTCAATTCAATTGGTATGAGGAGTCAACGAATTCTAAATTTGGCCGGAAAAACTGAACAAATCAGATGCGTGAACTTCGAGGGCAAAAGACCTATTTAGAAGCTGATTTTGAGATGCCAAATATTTAACTTCCTTCTGCAACTATTTAGATGCTGCTCGTCGCTAGCTTTCATTTGAGTACTCACAGAGCCAAAACGGACTTCAGATGAGAAAGTTATGCCTGTTTTATCAACAAAGGCACAAAAACAGATTCCAATCCGAATTCAACTATGAGATTGAGTCTAGATAGATCCGAATTTTGTTTTTTTTTCTTCTCTCTTTTTTCCCTAACACTTTTTTTTCTTTTTCTTTCTCTTTTTTTCCTCTAAGTTTTTTTTCTCTTTTTTTTACTCTGTCTTTTTTTTCTCTCCCTCTTTCTAAAACAAACTAGATAAGATGCAGATTGGATCAAGCGAAGATGTGAACGATCTCTACTATGATTATGACAATGAATAGTGGGTAGCATGTGATGGAAAATGATGGATGTGTAGTGGACAGCGGAAGGGATAACGATGCAGCGGCGGTGTGAATGTGAACAGAACTCGAAACTCTAAAGGAACTAGACACTAAGACCAGCAACTCGACACGACGACGCAACCGATAAATCAACTATGCAAGCAATGAATAGAAAATTGCAAAGGCTCAGACTGGCTTGGATAAAGCATGAATAGATCTAACTTTTTTTGTGGCTTTTTTTTGGACAAAGGTAAGAAAATAAATCTAGTCTAAGGATAACTGGAAATTCTCACCGAGCAACATGAAAACTAATACCACTTGATAGAGGTGGGGTGTCCCGATCTTTCGATGAGATGATAACTATCGATTTGGTGAAGATGACTTTGACGATCCGACTACAAACGTGCACGACGTTGCACCTTGGAAATCGCTAGACCAACTCCGAGAGGTTATTGACCACGCCGGAGCACAATCAACCTGACCACGAAGGTCTATTCCTGCAAGCAATCGAAGAACAAGCAAGAATATGATAAAAGCAATCTGAATATTGCAAGTATATATGAAGTATTGTTAAAGGTGGGGATTCGTAAGTGGTCTTGGTCTGGTCGTTGGACACAAACGAAGTACACAAAGTTGCAATGGCTAACTTTTAACTAAACAAATCCCAAGGGAAAAGCTACTAGATGGATCTACTTATATAGGAGCAAGGGGTGGCGGCCAAGGAGGTGGGAGGACGTCCCAAGGCAGCCTAAAACTAACCCTAAGTCGTACAAGGCCAATGGGCCCAAGTGGAGGTGACGTAACACCTTTGGACTTGTAGTATGACTCGGATTCTGCTGCAGAATCAGATTGTTTCGTCCATAACTCAACCCTCTGGACGAATTTTAAGGTGAATCCAATTGGTTTGGAAAGAGCACGAAATATACTTTCCAACAAAAAAGAATCACCCAATTCGGAGTCCATATGAAAAAGTTGTTGACGTTTTGATTCAGGTATGCCTGTGGAGTCCGAATCTGAGTCCAGAATGTGAGAGACTTGGACTCTATCTTCTCTTGGGCCAAAAGTGACGTGAGAGAACTTTTTGAACAGCAAATAAACATCTCTTTCTTCCTTATCTTCATATGTGGATTGTACTAACGTGCCATACACCTGCAATTAGACAAAACACAAAAGTGTGTGAAGTATTTTTGTTCTGGATAACATAAATAGATTAGTGAATAGTTTGCACTAGATATCACCTGACAAATATGCATGTATCCAATATTTTTGTCATAAGGTAGTCATGTCCTCATCAGTGGGTCCGACACGGACTCGGAATGACAAAATTATGACCGTTTTAGTGAACATCTGTCCATTCTATGGCAGTCCTTGAAAGTAGTTCATTCTCCCGTGCGCTTTTTGCCTAACCGCCCCAAAATTTCTTGTAATAAATAGTGGAGATATCGTTTCCACATATATATTGACCGATGCCAGGAATGCCCTTTTGTTCTTGGCTTTCACGCGCATGAGTTACAGCATACCATCCGGCGAAAACAAGGAGAATAAGGCATATAACTGCTGGATTTTCTTCAATTTACGGCCAAATGAGATTGCCCGGATCATAGAGCATCTGCAGAAAGGTACGTTTTCCCTACCAGGGGGGCTAATGTCTATAAGCAACATAATATCTTGAATTTCCTTCAGAAGGAAGTGCCAATGGGTTTAGAAACTTGTGTGAAAAACCGCAACGAAGGATGTTCTTTGACTTTCAGGGCCGAAAAGACCTGCTTAAGGCTGAATTTGAGGGTACTCCGGGCCTCTAGCGCAAGCGGGGACTATTTTTTGGATTCGCGCCCTCGCCGCGAGCAGTTTGAGTACTTATGGGTCCGACACGGACTCCGAATGACAAAATTATGACCGTTATAGTGAACATCTATCCATTTTATGGTAGTCCTTGAGAGTACTTCGTTTGCTCCGGCGCTTTTTGCCTGACTGCCCCAAAATTTCTTGTCCTCTATAGTGGAGATATCGTTTCCACATATATATTGACCAATGCCAGGAATGCCCTTTTGTTCTTGGCACGCGCATGAGTTACAGCATGCCATCCGGTGAAAACAAGGAGAATAAGGCATATAGCCGCTGGATTTTCTTCAATTTACGGCCAAATGAGATTGCCCGGATCATAGAGCATCTGCAGAAAGGTACGTTTGTCCCTACCAGGGGGGCTAATGTCTATAAGCAACATAATCTCTCGAATTTCTTTCAAAAGGAAGTGCCAATGGGTTCAGAAATTTGTCTGAAAAACAATGACGAATGATTTTCTTTGACTTTCAGGGCCAAAAAGTCCTGCTTAAGGCCGTATTTGAGGGTACTCCAGGCCTCCTGGCGTAAGCGGGGAGTATTTTCTGGATTCGCACGCTCGCCATGAGCAGTTTGAGTACTTGTGGGTCTGACACGGACTCCGAATGACAAAATTATGACCGTTTTAGTGAACATCTGTCCATTCTATGGTAGTTCTTGAAAGTACTTTATTTTCCCGTGCGCTTTTTGCCTAAACGCCCCAAAATTTCTTGTCCTCTATAGTGGAGATATCGTTTCCACATATATATTGACCGATGGCAGGAATGCCCTTTTGTTCTTGGCTTTCACGCGCATGAGTTACAACATGCAATCCGGCAAAAACAAGGAGAATATGCATATAGCCGCTGGATTTTCTTCAATTTACGGTCAAATGTGATTTGCCTGGATCATAGAGCATCTGCAGAAAGGTACGTTTGTCCCTACCAGGGGGGCTAATGTCTATAAGCAACATAATCTCTTGAATTTCCTTCAAAAGGAAGTGCCAATGGGTTCAGAAACTTGTGTGAAAAACAGCAACGAATGATGTTCTTTGACTTTCAGGGCCAAAATGTCCTGCTTAAGGCTGAATTTCAGGGTACTCCGGGCCTCCTGGCGCAAGCGGGGAGTATTTTATGGATTTGCACGCCATGAAAGCAGTTTGAGTACTTGTGCGTCCGACACGGACTCCGAATGACAAAATTATGACCGTTTTAGTGAACATCTGTCCATTCTATGGCAGTCCTTGAAAGTACTTCATTTTCCCGTGCGCTTTTTGCCTAACCGCCCCAAAATTTCTTGTCCTCTTTAGTGGAGATATCGGTTCCACATATATACTGACTGATGCCAGGAATGCCCTTTTGTTGTTGGCTTTCACGCGCATGAGTTACAAAGATGCCATCCAAATAAAAACAAGGAGAATAAGGCATATAGTCATTGGATTTTCTTCAATTTACGGCCAAATGAGATTGCCCGGACCATAGAGCATCTGCAGAAAGGTATGTTTGTCCCTACCAGGGGGGCTGATGTATATAAGCAACATAATCTCTTGAATTCCCTTCAAAAGGAAGTGCCAATGGGTTCGAAACTTGTCCAAAAAAAATGATTTAATGAAGTTCTTTGACTTTCAGTGCCAAAAAGTCCTGCTTAAGACTGAATTTGAGGGTACTCCAGGCCTCCTGGCGCAAGCGGGGAGTATTTTCTGGATTCGCACGCTCGCCACGAGCAGTTTGAGTACTTGTGGGTCTAACACGGACTCCGAATGACAAAATTATGACCGTTTTAGTGAACATCCGTCCATTCTATGGCAGTTCTTGAAAGTACTTCATTTTCCCGTGAGCTTTTTGCCTAAACGCCCCAAAATTTCTTGTCCTCTATAGTGGAGATATCGTTTCCACATATATATTGACCGATGGCAGGAATGCCCTTTTGTTCTTGGCTTTCATGCGCATGAGTTACAGCATGCCATCCGCTGAAAACAAGGAGAATAAGGCATATAGCCGATGGATTTTCTTCAGTTTACGGCCAAATGAGATTGCCCGGATCATAGAGCATCTGCAGAAAGGTACGTTTGTCCCTACCAGGGGGGCTAATGTCTATAAGCAACATAATCTCTCGAATTTCTTTCAAAAGGAAGTGCCAATGGGTTCGAAACTTGTCTCAAAAACAAAGGATTTAATGATGTTCTTTGACTTTCGGGGCCAAAAAGCCCTGCTTAAGGCCGATTTGAGGGTACTCCAGCCTCCTAGCGCAAGCGGAGTATTTTCTGATTCGCACGCCGCCATGAGCAGTTTGAGTACTTGTGGGTCCGACACGGACCAATGACAAAATTATGACCGTTTTAGTGAACATCTGTCTATTCTATGGCAGTTCTTGAAAGTACTTCATTTTCCCGTGCGCTTTTTGCCTAAACGCCCCAAAATTTCTTGTCCTCTATAGTGGAGATATCGTTTCCACATATATAACGACCGATGGCAGGAATGCCCTTTTGTTCTTGGCTTTCATGCGCATGAGTTACAGCATGCAATCCGGCAAAAACAAGGAGAATATGCATATAGCCGCTGGATTTTCTTCAATTTACGGTCAAATGTGATTTACCTGGATCATAGAGCATCTGCAGAAAGGTACGTTTATCCCTACCAGGGGGGCTAATGTCTATAAGCAACATAATCTCTTGAATTTCCTTCAAAACGAAGTGCCAATGGGTTTAGAAACGTGTGTGAAAAACAACAACGAATGATGTTCTTTGACTTTCAGGGCCAAAAAGTCCTGCTTAAGGGTGAATTTGAGGGTACTCCGGGCCTCCGAGCGCAAGCGGGGAGTATTTTATGGATTTGCACGCTCGCCGCGAGCAGTTTGAGTACTTGTGGGTCCGACACGGACTCCGAATGACAAAATTATGACCGTTTTAGTGAACATATGTCCATTCTATGGCAGTCCTTGAAAGTACTTCATTTTCCCGTGCGCTTTTTGCCTAACCGCCCAAAAATTTCTTGTCCTCTTTAGTGGAGATATCGTTTCCAATACTAACTGATGCCAGGAATGCCCTTTTGTTCTTGGCTTTCACGCGCATGAGTTCAACATGCCATCCAGGGAAAACAAGGAGAATAAGGCATATAGCCGCTGGATTTTCTTCAATTTACGGCCAAATGAGATTGCCCGGACCATAGAGCATCTGCAGAAAGGTATGTTTGTCCCTACCAGGGGGGCTGATGTATATAAGCAACATAATCTCTTGAATTCCCTTCAAAAGGAAGTGCCAATGGGTTCAGAAACTTGTCTGAAAAACAGCGACGAATGAAGTTCTTTGACTTTCAGTGCCAAAAAGTCCTGCTTAGGACTGAATTTGAGGGTACTTCGGGCGTCATGGCGCAAGCGGGGAGTATTTTTTGGATTTGCGTGCTCGCCGCGAGCAGTTTGAGTACTTATGGGTCCGACACGGACTCCGAATGACAAAATTATGACCGTTTTAGTGAACATCTGTCCATTTTATGGCAGCCCTTGAAAGTACTTCATTTTCTTGTGCGCTTTTTGCCTGACTGCCCCAAAATTTCTTGTCCTCTATAGTGGAGATATCGTTTCCACATATATATTGACCGATGCCAGGAATGCCCTTTTGTTCTTGGCACGAGCATGAGTTACAAAGATGCCATCCGTGAAAACAAGGAGAATAAGGCATATAGCCACTGGATTTTCTTCAATTTACGCCAAATGAGATCGCCCGATCATAGAGCATCTGCAGAAGGTACGCTTGTCCCTACCAGGAGGCTGATGTCTATAAGCAACATAATCTGTCAAATTTCTTTCAAAAGGAAGTGCCAATGGGTTCGTAAACTTGTCCGAAAAACAAAGGATTTAATGATGTTCTTTGACTTTCGGGGCCAAAAGTCCCGCTTAAGGCCGATTTGAGGGTACTCAAGCCTCCCGGCGCAAGCGGAGTATTTTCTGATTCGCACGCCGCCGCGAGATGTTTGAGTACTTCGGTCCGACACGGACCAATGACAAAATTATGACCGTTTTAGTGAACATCTGTCCATTCTATGGCAGTTCTTGAAAGTACTTCATTTTCCCGTGCGCTTTTTGCCTAAACGCCCCAAAATTTCTTGTCCTCTATAGTGGAGATATCGTTTCCACATATATATTGACCGATGGCAGGAAGGCCCTTTTGTTCTTGGCTATCATGCGCATGAGTTACAACATGCAATCCGGCAAAAACAAGGAGAATATGCATATAGCCGCTGGATTTTCTTCAATTTACGGTGAAATGTGATTTGCCTGGATCATAGAGCATCTACAGAAAGGTACGTTTGTCCCTACCAGGGGGGCTAATGTCTATAAGCAACATAATCTCTTGAATTTCCTTCAAAAGGAAGTGCCAATGGGTTCAGAAACTTGTGTGAAAAACAACAACGAATGATGTTCTTTGACTTTCAGGGCCAAAAAGTCTTGCTTAAGGCTGAATTTGAGGGTACTCCGGGCCAGCTGGCACAAGCGGGGAGTATTTTATGGATTTGCCTGCTCGCCGTGAGCAGTTTGAGTACTTGTGGGTCCAACACGGACTCCGAATCACAAAATTATGACCGTTTTAGTGAACATCTGTCCATTCTATGGCAGTCCTTGAAAGTACTTCATTTTCCCGTGCGCTTTTTGCCTAACCGCCCCAAAATTTCTTGTCCTCTTTAGTGGAGATATCGTTTCCACATATATACTGACTGATGCCAGGAATGCCCTTTTGTTCTTGGCTTTCACGCGCATGAGTTACAGCATGCCATTCGGCGAAAAAACCGAGAATAAGGCATATAGCCGCTGGATTTTCTTCAATTTACGACCAAATGAGATTGCCCGGACCATAGAGCATCTGCAGAAAGGTACGTTTGTCCCTAGCAGGGGGGCTGATGTATATAAGCAACATAATCTCTTGAATTCCCTTCAAATGGAAGTGCCAATGGGTTCAGAAACTTGTCTGAAAAACAGCGACGAATGAAGTTCTTTGACTTTCAGTGCCAAAAAGTCCTGCTTAAGACTAAATTTGAGGGTACTTCGGGTGTCATGGCGCAAGCGGGGAGTATTTTTTGGATTTGCACGCTCGCCGCGAGCAGTTTGAGTACTTATTGGTCCGACACGGACCCCGAATGACAAAATTATGACCGTTTTAGTGAACATCTGTCCATTTTATGGCAGTCCTTGAAAGTACTTCATTTTCTTGTGCGCTTTTTTCCTGACTGCCCCAAAATTTCTAGTCCTCTATAGTGGAGATATCGTTTCCACATATATATTTACCGATGCCAGGAATGCCCTTTTGTTCTTGGCATGCGCATGAGTTACAGCATGCCATCCGGGGAAAACAAGGAGAATAAGGCATATAGCCGCTGGATTTTCTTCAATTTATGCCAAATGAGATTGCCGGATCATAGAGCATCTGAGAAAGGTACGTTTGTCCCTACCAGGGGCTAATGTCTATAAGCAAGATAATCTCTCGAATTTCTTTCAAAAGGAAGTGCCAATGGGTTCGAAACTTGTCTCAAAAACAAAGTGATTTAATGATGTTCTTTGACTTTCGTACCAAAAAGTCCTGCTTAATGCCAGATTTGAGGTACCCAGGACTCCTAAGCAAGCGGGAGTATTTTCTGGATTCCCAAGCTCGCCGCGAGCAGTTTGAGTACTTGTGGGTCTGGCACGGACTCCGAATGACAAAATTATGACCGTTTTAGAGAACATCTGTGCATTCTATGGCAGTCCTTGAAAGTACTTCATTTTCCCGTGCGCTTTTTGCCTAACCGCCCCAAAATTTCTTGTCCTCTATAGTGGAGATATCGTTTCCACATATATATTGACCGATGCCAGGAATGCCCTTTTGTTTTTGGCTTTCACGCGCATGAGTTACAGCATGCCATCCAGCGAAAACACGGAGAATAATGCATATAGCCGCTGGATTTTCTTCAATTTACGGTCAAATGTGATTTGGCTGGATCATAGAGCATCTGCACAAAGGTACGTTTTTCCCAACCAGGGGGGCTAATGTCTATAAGCAACATAATCTCTTGAATTTCCTTCAAAAGGAAGTGCCAATGGGTTTCGAAACTTGTGTGAAAAACAGCAACGAATGATGTTCTTTGACTTTCAGGGCCGAAAAGACCAGCTTAAGGCTGAATTTGAGGGTACTCCGGGCCTCCTAGAGCAAGCGGGGAGTATTTTTTGGATTCGCGCCCTCGCCGCGAGCAGTTTAAGTACTTATGGTCCAACACGGACTCCGAATGACAAAATTATGACCGTTTTAGTGAACATCTGTCCATTTTATGGCAGTCCTTGAAACTACTTCATTTACTCGTGTGCTTTTCGCCTGACTACCCCAAAATTTCTTGTCCTCTATACTGGAGATATCGTCTCCACATATATATTGACCGATGCCAGGAATGCTCTTTTGTTCTTGGCACATGCATGAGTTACAGCATGCCATCAGGCGAAAACAACGAGAATAAGGCATATAGCCGCTGGATTTTCTTCAATTTCCGGCCAAATGAGATTGCCCGGATCATAGAGCATCTGCAGAAAGGTTCGTTTGTCCCTACCTGGGGGTTAATGTCTATAGGCAACATAATCTCTCGAATTTCCTTCAAAAGGAAGTGCCAATGGGTTCAGAAACTTGTCTGAAAAACAGTGACAAATGACGTTCTTTGACTTTCAGGGCCAAAAAGTCCTGCTTAATTCCGTATTTGAGGGTACTCCGGGCCTCCTGGCGCAAGCGGGGAGTATTTTCTGGATTTGCACGCTCGCCGCGAGCATTTTGAGTACTTGTGGGTCTGACACAGACTCCGAATGACAAAATTATGACCGTTTTACTGAACATTTGTCCATTCTATGGCAGTCGTTGAAAGTACTTCATTTTCCCGTGCGCTTTGTACCTAACTGCCCCAAAAAATTTTGTCCTCTATAGTGGAGATATCGTTTCCACATATATATTGACCGATGCCAGGAATGCCCTTTTGTTCTGGGCTTTCACGAGCATGAGTTACAGCATGCCATCCGGCGAAAACAAGGAGAATAATGCATATAGCCACTGGATTTTCTTTTATTACGGTCAAATGAGATTGCCCAGATCATAGAGCATCTGCAGAAAGGTACGTTTGTCCCTACCAGGGGGCTAATGTCTATAAGCAACATAATCTCTTGAATTTCCTTCAAAAGGAAGTGCCAATGGGTTCAGAAACTTGAGTGAAAAACAACAACGAATGATGTTCTATGACTTTCAGGGCCAAAAATTCCTGCTTAAAGCTGAATTTGAGGGTACTCCGGGCCTCCTTGCGCAAGTGGGGAGTATTTTTTGGATTCGCGCCCTCGCCGCGAGCAGTTTGAGTACTTACGGGTCCGACACGGACTCTGAATGACAAAATTATGACCGTTTTACTGAACATTTATCCTTTCTATGGCAGTTCTTGAAAGTACTACATTTTCTCGTGCGCTTTTTGCCTGACTGCCCCAAAATTTCTTGTCCTCTATAGTGGAGATATCGTTTCCACATATATATTGACCGATGCTAGGAATGCCCTTTTGTTCTTGGCACGCGCATGAGTTACATCATGCCATCCGTCGAAAACAACGAGAATAAGGCATATAGCCGCTGGATTTTCTTCAATTACGGCCAAATGAGATTGCCCGGATCATAGAGCAT